>CM056720.1:99425613-99715695 GCA_029844215.1 Przewalskia tangutica
CATAGTCTCGATAGACCAGCATAGCTCACGCAGACCGCGCGCGTGGGAGCATCCCGCGTCGGATAAAACCACAGGAATGATCAATCCACCAGGAAACTCCGTAGCTCAGCATAGTCTTTGATTGCTTGCGGACGCATATCTTTGCATTATAGACACGCATCAAAAGTGCCAAGCCCTCCGATATTATAACAAGTCAAGGGGGTATGTGATATAACGTGAGTACCACGATTGTTAGCGTTCTAACAGCGTAAACACAACAAGAATAACATCACACCAAGACATGTTTAACCGCAGTAGTATTGTCATAACATGTCTACTGTATCAAACCAAATCTTACTATACTTTGCGAGAAGTTAATACAAGATTTTCATACGAACAAGTAAAACCGATTTCCTTTTATCTTTCTTAAGTCGTTTATACCTAACTTTAATAAAGCTAGTATAACTCTTAAGTTTCACATTTTTAAAAATCCGATTATTGCTCTTCTTTTAAAATATGATTCATAATTCTTTTGAAATACTTCAAGGTTCTTATTATTGAGGCTTAGAAGTCAAAAGACATTGCGCGTATAACTTTACGTTTGATTAACACGTCAAATAAATCTACCGTACTATATATATTTTAAAATATCAATGCTCCAGGAGTATAGGAAGAATGTATCACGTACCTTCTCGGCGAAATCCACGCTTGCGGAAATCGAATATATCGTAGCGAGGAGAGCTCAGACCTATAATAGTCAAATCGTCTATAGCGTCTAGACTAATGCATGCGCGATTCTAAGTAGAGGTTACTGCATATTCTCTGAAAATTTGGCGTGACTTTTCCTGCATGGCGAAATTTACGAGTCTCTCTTTGTAAGCAGGTTCTACATGTAAATCTGATTTCAATTATTCTTTAGCATTTTATACCGCCTTCTTGTGATAGCGATTCAATTCTATTACGTAATATCGCTACAAGTATCTTATACTCAGAAGTGCTTAGCTATTACTTTATATGCCAATATCCGATTTATAATAGAGAGAATGACAAGTATTTACCTCGATAAAACCAAAATTATCCAAGTATAAGCGTCGATCTGAGCAAGGTTTAGCTCACAATTACTTTGCGCTACGATTAGCTCAGAGAAACCGCCAGAAGTTCTACGCTTCTGACTTAACACGTCTTTTATAAGGAATTTGGGAGTGCAGGGTATTTGGAAGACAACTATCCGCTTTGGGGAAGTGTTTAGGCCTAGAGGCTAAGAGGGGAGGTGTTTTGACCACGGAAGGCTTTACTCAAGGGGAGGGGAGTGTTGGGCCCGAAAACACTTCAAGAGAGGGGAAGGATTTTCAAGACTTGGGGAAGTGATTTGTGGATGAAGAAAACCTTGAGTTAGAGGAGTATTTATGACGACTGACAATGGCCAAGATGAAGCCAAGTGCAAGGCAAGTGTAGGGTGGAAGATTCACCCGATATCGCTATCCGTCTCTTACCACAAAATATCTCACTGAAGCTCCTTGAGCTTGTACCAAAGGCACAAGCAATACAACCTTGCAACCTTATTTTGATATTGCCGATCCATTGAGGGTGACAAGTAATGCACGCTTTACCCGTTAATCCAAAATGTTTAAATCTCTCGGAAAAATCCGCCATAAAAATTAGAAATGAGCATATGCGTAATTTACCTACGAGAGTTTTGTAAAAGCGTTTAAACCGTCGGAAAAACCGATTCGTTTTGTGTGTTGTATGATCCTCATATTTCGCCCTAATGCCTACTTAGGGCTAAGCGCTTTTATCATCACGCCCTCGCGTACATACTGCGGAAAATACGAGGTATAACATTATCCCCTCGCTTAAAACATTAAGTCAGATATTTCGCTTTACCCAAAACGATTAACGATAAAGCAAGCGGTTTATAAGCGCCACATCTGACGCGAAAACAACACTTAGGCAAATATGACAATGATGAATTTACAAGTAGGAAAGTGAGTTACACCTGGAGTGTGGGGAATATGTGAGGATACCATCACCTTTCAGTGCCTCCTCGACTTCCACGTCATCTCCTCCACCCCGAGCTGCGTTCGTGTGACAAGACTTTGTGGAAATACTGCGTCAGCATTCCTTGTTCATGATGCAGCCTAACTTTGTGATCGATTATCGCTATGGGAATCTCACCGTACGATAACCCACGCGATCACACGGACATCGTGTCCGGGTGCGCCACTGCAGATGGATCCACCCCAGTCGTCTCGCCGGCGTAGAAACATGAAATGCCACGGATGCCTTTGCCTCCGGATCCGGACCCGGCGGATCCAACTCATGGGCAACCTTGCCTACGCTGGACGGTCACGATGCGTGCCCGATGTACGCCAGGGTGAGTTCCCTTCTTCCCGAATCGGTCATCCACCGCCGTGGGTGGCGCGCTTCGGAAAGCAATCGCATCGACACCTCGGAACTCGGATCTGAAGCGGCGATGATGCGCGTACCGAAAACACCGCAATAGGCGACTCACGAGGCGTCCGATGTAACGCTCACGGATAAACTTCGCCTTATCGGCGCATATTATGTACCAGTGCGGTCACCAAGCGCCTCGCGCTCATCCGACCAGCTTTATCGGCCGATCTGCACTTCCTCCAGTACAAGAGGCCTCGTAGGCGCGTCCCGAATCTTTGGAGTGGTAGGCATTTATTATTATCATGCAAAGCTCAAGCTAGAGCCGATGAGTCTCGATGCTACCCACGGAAGTCAATAACGAACGGGCTCGCGGCATATCTCGAGAGTCACGGATGGTGCGTTCGGCCACAATAGATGCACTCATTGTCTACGTGGATGGAATCACGATACTCGGGCTCACTGCGTCCTAAACCACTTTTGAGAAGGACCTCAGGAAGTTAGCCGAAATGTAAAGCGGGCTCCTGCATGCGATGCCATGATCGAAATAGGGACTCCATGCGATGCGGCGATCTCTGGATGTAATGTCGGCATAATCCTCGGTAGAAAAGTCGTCTGCGGGAAGAAAGTGGTAAATTGGCTGATTTAAAATCGGCACAATAAAGCGATAACCCATATAGAATCATGTCTCCTGACGGTGCGAGGTAATCACTGTGATGAAGTCCATGTTTGATCACCTCCCACTTCCGAGTCGAGTCTCGATGCGTCTGCAAGCCGAACCACGAGGCCTGCGGTGCTCTGCACACTTCACTGCGGCGACCTGCAGACTGGCGAGGCTCTGAGCTCTGCCAGCGTCCCTCTTTGAGCCATCCGCTTTGATACACGGATCACGAGGTGCGTGGTACATCTTGAGTCGACCGGATGGATAGAGTAACGTCTTGTTGTGTGCTTCACCTAGAACATAACTGCGCGAAGTCTGCAATATCGGACCACGCAACGCCTTCCTGCCGAACCAGCACCGGCGGGTGCTACGCCGAAGAGACCGCTTCCCCTGCGAAGGCCGAGTATCGCGATGCAGGTGTCAGCGGATCCTCAATGTTGCGCTGCCGCTTCGCCTCAGCGATGGAAGACTTCGGCAACCTCTCGAACTCGAACCCAGTTGCTATCGGAATCAATCAAGCGGACACGAAATTCGCTAGCTGGGCCCGATGCGAAATCGCGAACCAGTACCATAAATCGCTGGTACAAACACGTGCGCGATAGGCTACCTAGGCCGACTCTGACGGTGGAAAGCGTACGCCCATGGCTTGTTGGCCTTCCGGGTGGTGATGTAGGGATGTCAACATCCGTCAATCCTTAAGCAACTCTAACGCGTCTGCGTTATGCCAAGTAAGTTAAATCTCCGCCGCATTTGAAGATATCTTTGGAGGCTCTTGTGCAGTGCAATATAAATATCTACATGAACCCCGAGTACAAATAGTGCCTCGGATCTTGGCGTGAATCACGGCGTGCGACTCAGCGAATCGCCGTTGGAGTAGTTCCTCTCATGTATCTTAAGGCGTGTCGGGATCGCATGCGCTCATTCAACCTTGCCTTTGTGTCATCACGCATCGGCCAACGATGCAGCGCATCTGCGATACGACATGCGCCCGAATAAATGCGGACCATACGGAAGAAGTCAGAAGCGAGGCGAGTCGTCGATCTCGCCAACAAGCTTGGAAACCACGCTCACAAGCATCAGGTCCGACTGAAACTTAGGCGCCCACGAGTCATTAATCTGATGGCCCCAGTCAGTAGTGCGAGAAGATGAAAGCAAAAACTTACTCCACGAACGCGATAGATAACAGGCCGGCGAGAAAATTGCGCGCCTGTCGGCCAGTAGTTAAGAGTCACAGAGCGAGTCTGAAATGCGCCGATCTTGGCGTATCCACGAATTCAATACCAGCCCGACAATATGCGAAAAAAGCGCGAAATAACGAAGCAAACTCACGTTTGGAAAACTTGGCGTATAGCTGGCAGCCTATTTGGAAGAAGCGTCACAGGCCTGCATTATCGCGATCCTGCGAAATACTTTCGCGTACTGCTCGCATACGGCGAGAATAAACGAATATCGTGATGAACAACTATGCACAAGCGTGTCCAAAAATGGTTTGAACACTCGGTTCATCAAATCCATGAATACCGCGGAGTGTATTGGTCGACCAAGACATGACCTGAACTACCATAATGCCGATGCACAAGGAGTCGGAATCGCGATCCTAAGACATCGCCTCGACTGTTCGTGCTGATGATGGCGATCGCGAATCGATCTTGGAGAAACATCTAGCACCACTACTTAATTTTGGTCGAACAAATCGTCAATCACGGGAAGGGGTATCTGTTCTTAATGGTCACCTTGTTCACCTGCTCGTAATCAGCACACGTGCGAGCGTCCATCATGCCGTCCCTTCTTCTTCCCTTCTTCTTTTCACGAACAATACGAGCGCGCTCCTGAAGGAGAAACACTAGATGCGATGAAGCCTTCTCGGCAAATCTCGGTGGTCCTTGACTCTCTCACTCGGCGGTGCCATTCACAGTAATGGCAGCGGAATGGAAATAGTAAGTGCTGTGACTCACCCATCGATACAAAACTCTATCTCCTCTCGGGAGGATGCAGGAGGTCGTCTGGAAACGCGTCGGGAACTCGACTCAAACTGGTGTTGAAAATCACGCTGCGACCTCGATATCAAACACGAAACGAGATGGTAGATGTGCCCTTTCTCGCACCATCTTCCTAGCAGGTAGAAATAAACCTACCCGGCGTCTGGTGTTCTCCCACTAAACAGCCCTCAGAAACTCGGGGAGCTGGAACGTGCTACTTCTGCGTGAGTCTACACGCTGGCGAGAAGAAAGCCAATCCATACCCGTGATCACATCGAAATCGGTCATATCCACTCTATCAAGTCGTGAGTGCGGCGATGTATATAGTCAGGACAAATATATGCCGCAGAGCTACCGGCGAATCACCCAGCGTAGCTCGAAAGGTCTATGGACTCGAGCTCATCCACATCACTAGCGATAAGGGAGATATGGGGAGTAGAACCGGATCTATCAAGGCATACACCGAATCGAGAGCGATAAGGTACAGCGACATCAGGTGAGGCCTCACGATCCTGCTTGGTGGACAGGCATAAATGCGATTACGAGGACGCTAGAAGCTGGACGCGCCCCGACCTGCGCGACCTGCTGGTCCATGAGTACGCCCTCTCGGTGATGGCGAAGGATGAGGCCGAGCAGACTGGCCCGACCCTGACCTGCTGCCTGCAGTCGGACGGACTCTCGCGTAATGACCTGCTGGCCACAAGTATAGCAAGCTCGAAGTAGTACTCGTCTCCCGAGATGGAATCTACCACAGCGGACCGCGGCGGACCTCGATCAGTTAGCACCACTACTGGAAGTCCGAATACAGGGTCTGACGCGTGCCCAGATGCTGTCTGTCTTGAAAACGATGTAGGAGTGCTCTGGTGTTGTGGTGCAAATCTAGGCGTCTGTGAGGCCGTCCACCGAGAACTACCAAAAGAACCGGCGTCTTGGCCAACCTGCTGCTTGCGATATCTGTCGACCCGTCGGTCTCACGCTCCTGCATCCAAGTGCGTGAGCTTGCATACGGGTAATGGCCATACACAGCTGAAGAGCCACACATTAAAAGACTCGGCCATGTAATCGTCTAGCCCGGTGACATATCGGTGCACTCGGTCCTCCATACTCTGCTACTACGCGCGAGGACATATCGAGACGATGAATCAAACTGGCGTTGTACTCCTGGCGTGCGCCCTCTGCGTCACCGACAATAAAAATCTGTTGGCCCATGCCCTCCTCATCATGGAGGCAAGAAGTGAGTGAAAAAGCCTCGAGAACTTCATCCCAGTAAGGGGCCAGCGTGCTCTCCGGGATACCTCGCGAATCAAACCAATCGGCTGCGGTATCACGCGGCCGATCATTTCGAAGATCACGGACTCGGTCTCGCGCCCCGATCACCCGCATAATCCTCATGGCCAGCGGATGAACTCCTGCGGATCATCCTCGGCCTCGACAAGTAAAACTCTGGCGGGCTCTGACTCGGAAATCCGTAGCCTCAAAATATCGCCTCGGGTGAACCACGGGTACTCAATTTTGGGCTGAGGCCTAGCTGCATCGAGCCTATCCTCGTCGGCCACGATCTGGCGTCAGCGATGGGCCATCTCCTTGTACCCTAACTCCTCCGCCGGTGTGGTGGGACGGGAGAGTGCGGGTGCTGTGGTCTCTCGGTGGGGCGGCGCATGGAACTCGCCGTCTCGGATATAAATGAGCCTAAGCCCTCGTGACTCGGTGTCCTACTAGCGGCTCCTCGGGTGCCTTGCCGCTGGCGGGTTGCCCTTACGTGGAGGCATAAGCTGATGAGAAAGGAATACGTTAGAGGGTCCAACTTATAACCTGACTCTAAGGCGATCTCGGAGTGAGAAGAATGGGAACCAATCCTAAATATCCTATAGCCTCACGATTATTGGTGTGGTGCATGACAGCGATAATGAGACTACTAGAATGCGGTGTTCAGAGACACTTCCCGAGATTAATCGCTTTGCTCGATGCCACTTTTGTCACGACATTCCGGCCGTGGTAGTGCCTTACAGGGCACCAGTAGTCATACATCAGTAATCGCGGAATATAAAAACAAGACATGAAACGATTGTAAATGAGACACGGTTTATGTGAGAAAATGTAAGCCTTTCGGCATATATATATAAACATAGTTTTGCGATTACATCCCAAGCTGTACAATAGGACTACTGCACCTCTAGAAGATAAACAACTATGGCGGGACAGGGCCCCGCCATACCATGAATGTACAAAACTATATACAACAACAGGGAGATCATACCCAAACGTCGAGCCTCCGGAGAAGATGGAGCTCCTGACACCAAAGCAAAAAGATCCTAAGGATGTGGATCTAGCACCTGCTTGCCCTTACCTGCGGCATGAACGCAGCCCAGAAGGAGTCGATGCTTAATTACCAAGTATGCGAAACTGTAAAGTACTTTAAATGAAATCAAAGTATTTAAAACCATTTGTAAATACAATCAGTTCAATTGCACATAGTGCCATATCACAAACAAGAACAATAATAGGTAAATTGTAACATGTCTTTTCTAGGCCGCGAATGATCGAAGCAAGGCCAATTGCCCATAGTACCATCATGCGTGCCTAATCCTGGACTCCCGCAGTCCGCATAGGTCACACACACAGACCGCGCGAGGTATTCCTCGCATCGGTAGCTAACCGGTACCTCTGGACTCCGCTGATCCGCATAGTCTCGATAGACCGCGTAGTCACTTGACCGCATAGGGCATCCCGCGTCGGGATAAAACACGGAATGATCAATCCACGGAACTCCGTAGCTCGCATAGTCACACGGACGCATAGGCGTATAGACCGCATCAAGGGTGGCAAGCCCTCAGTATAACAAGTCAAGGGGGTATGTGATATAACATCAGTACCACGGTGTTAGCGTTTAACAACGTAAACACAACAAGAATAACATCACAAGGCACTAACCCACGTAGTATCATAACATGTCTTCTTATCAAACCATCTTACTATACTTTGCAGAAGTTAATACAAGATTTTCATACACAAACAAGTAAAACCGTTCCTTTTATCTTTCTTAAGTCGTTATACCTAACTTCCCATAAAGCTAGTATAACTCTTAAGCTACTGTTTAAAAATCGATTATTACTCTTCTTTTAAAATATGATTCATAATTCTTTTGAAATACTTCAAGGTTCTTATTATTGGGCTTAAGTCAAAAGACATTGCCGTATAACTCGTTCGGTTAACATGCGTCGTCTCACCGTACTATATATATTTTAAAATATCATGCTCATGAGTATAGGAAGAATCACATACCTTCTCGTGAAATCCACCGCTGTCGAATATGTCGCGAGAGAATCGACTATAATAGTCAAAATCGTCTATCAGCGTCTAGACTATTCTCAGATTCTAAGTAGAGGTTCTCTATTCACGGAAAATTTGGCGACTTTCCTACCCGCCAAGCTACTCAAGTCTCTTTGGAAAGCAGTCACTGAAGAAATGCAGTTCAATTATTCTTCTTTTATACCGCCTCTGTGATTGATTCAATTCTAATCAATAATATCCTTCTAAGTATCTTATACTCAAGTCTTAGCTATTCTTATATGTAATATCCAATTACAATAGAAGGACAAGTATTTACCTCGATAAGCCCAAAATTATCCAAGTATAGCGTCGATCTGAGCAAGGTTTGGCTCACAATTTCACGCTCCGATAGCTCCAGAAACCCTTAGAAGTTCTACACAACTTCTTCTTAAGTACTATAAGGAATTTGGGCTAGGGTATTTGGAAGACAACTATCCACCGGGGTGTGTTTCGGCTGGGGCTGGGGAAGGTGTTTGGCGAAGGCTTTTCTCGAGGAGGGAGTGTTGGGCGAAAACACTTCAGAGAGGGAAGGATTTTCAAGACTTGAGAGTGATTTGTGGATGAAAACCTTCAAGTTAGGGAGTATTTATAGGCCAACCAATGGCCAACCAATGGCCAAGATGAAGCCAAGTGCAAGGCAAGTGTAGGGTGGAGATTCACCCAAGTGTCCTTATCCATCTACTACACAAATATCCTACCAACTCCTTGACTTGTGCAAAGGCACAAAAAACGTGCAACCTTGGCCCAATGTTGCCGTCCATTGAGGGTGACAAGTGTCACCCTCCCGTTGGTCCAAAATGTTTCGTCTCTCGGAAAAATCCGCAAAAATTAGAAATGACATAGCCGTAATTTACCCTACGCGAGTTTTGTAAAACGTTTCGTCGGAAAACCATTCGTTTTGTGTGTTGTGCCCAATTTTCGCCCCTAATGCCTACTTAAGGCTAAACTTTGTCGTCGCCCTCGTACATACTGCAAATACGAGTATAACGGTTTGGTTATCATACATGTCTCCGCTTTATATAGACTATTATGATTTCATTTACGATATTTTTCAGTTTCACATACTTGGTACTGTTATGCGGCCGCCGATTGCGTTCATCCGCGAGTTGAGGTACATAACTTGGCGATCCGCACTCTTAGGATCGTTGTTCGGTTCTCGGAAAGCTCGTATCTCGGAAGCTTGTCATGTGATGCGATTCCACGAAGTAGTAAACTTTTGTACATTCGAGGCATGGCGGCCCTGTCCGTCATTATAGTTTAAAATTCTTAGAGTGCAGTAGCCTTTGTTGTGGGCGAGTTTGTAAGGATGTAGCTGTTCAAGTTTTCATTTATGTGCAAGGTAACCGTTTGGGTTGCTTTGTTTCTTATTTCTTTGTTTTCTTTCATGAGTTTTTATTTCCATTGGTTTTCTCGATGTTGTATCACTAGAATTGCGGGGTAAGGCACGATCCGCGGGCGGGTTGGTCGTGACAACTACTGCGTAGAATATTCTAGCGATAGGTTCTTAATTCTACGGAACATTGGGCACTTCCCTACAGTCAAACTACACAAGTCTCATTTGTAAATACAGGTCTATGTAAGTGCAGTTCAATCTTCTTCTTTAATATTCTTACGATGTGATTTCAATTTCAATTCTCTTCTCTTATACCATCCTTCTATATATCTTATACTCATTTCTATACAACTACGTTATGTAATTTCCAATTCTGATAGAAGGACAAGAGTATTTACCTCGATAAGCGAAAATTATCAAGTTTAAATGTCGATCTGAGCAACGTTTAGCTCTACTGCGGGTGCTCCAACCCGCTCCAAACAACCGCCCAGAAGTTCTACGCAACTTCTTCTTAATACTTCAACCAATTATGAAGATTTTCCTTAGGGTTTCGTTTTGTGACTGAAGGGAAGTATAGTAGTATTTTTGGGCTTTTAGTATAGGGGTAACCTTGGAATACTACAAGGTATTTGGGCCAAGGTATTTTGAAATAGTAACAATACTTGGAGAATACTTTTCTACCAAGGGGGGGGTTTGTTTCGGCCAAGGGCCTTCTCAAGGGGGAGGGGGTGCTCTTGGACGAGAACACTACTAAGAGGGGAGAGGGATTTTCAAGACTTAGAAATTATTTGTGGATGAAGAAGTCTTCAACTAAGGGGGGGTATTTATGTCACGGCCCGTTCGGGGCAGTGGCTGTGCCTTAGGGCACCCAGTAGTCATACATCGAGTAACAGGAATATAAAACAAGGCGAGAAGCGGTTTATAAAATAAGAACCACAGTTTATACGAAGAAAAGCTTGCCTTTGGCATAATATAAATAACTCAAGTTTTGCGATTACATCCCAGTGTACAATAGTACTCTGAGACCTCTAAGGAAGTAAACAACTATGGCGGGACAGGGCCCGCCATACCTGTATACAAAACTATCTACAATACGGGAGATCGTACCCAAAAGTAGAGCCTCGGAGAAGATGGAGCTCACGACGCAGCGAAGATCCTAAGGATGTGGATCTAGCACACCTTGCCACTGCGGCATGAGCGCGGCCCAGAAGGAGGTCGAGTACAACGGTACTAAGTATCACAGCGTAAAATACTTAAATGAAAACATATCATTTAAAAACCGGTTTACAAATATGTGTGAAACAACCAGAAGCCGCGTGGTGCATCCTGAAACAAGAGCAACAATAGGTAATCGTAATAGGTCTTGTCTGAGGTGCGAATGATCGAAGCAGGCCACTCGCCCCATCATCGATACGCAAGCCTAATCTGAACTCGAGTCCGCATAGGCCACTCGCGTGGGCGCGCGAGGTATAACCCGCGTCGAGGGTAGCTACTCCTCGGCGTAAATCTGGACTCATTGTCGCGCATGGCCTGAACCGCATGAGGCATAACCCGCATACTAACACGGAACTCCGTAGCTCCGCATAGGCCCACGGACCAGCGTAGGGTATTCTCGAATCATGGTCCTGCATCGCTGAGTCTACCAGCGTGGAGCGACAACCCCGGTATCGTCTCGAGGTGAGTGATAGTATACTAACATAACAACTTATCTTTAAACAACATAAGCACAACAAGGATACTCGCTATACAAGCGTTACAAGATACTAACACACATAGCATCATATCATGTCTATTTATCAAACCATCTTTATTATTCTTCTCACAATACAAGTGCATTATAAACACATGGCAAACTTGTTTCTTTTATAAATCTTAAGTGGTTATACTTACTTCCCATAAAGCTAGTATAACTCTTAAGCTACATTTTAAAAACCAATTAGTTCTCTTACGATAATATGATTGATAGTCTTTTGAAATGTTTTGATTCTTTATTATTCGGAGCTTAAGCGTGAGGCATTACCGTAAGTATTATTCGAGCTTAAGTCAAAGACATTGCCGTAGTTATTATTCGGTTAACACGTATCGTCTAAGTACTATATATATATTGTAAAATATCATGCTTTAGGAAGAATCACATACCTTCGTGAAAACCACCGCGAGTTGAATATGTCGCAGAGAGTCAGCCTATAATAGTCACAGATATCTATCAAAGACTACTCTGAAGGTCATTCTAAACAGGGGGTTCATAATTCTACGGTAAGTCGGGCAGCACTTCCCTACCCGGTGAGCTATATAAGTCTACTGTGAAAACAGTCCTATGTAAGTACAGTTTGATTATTCTTCTTTTAAACCTTTCTAAGTGATTAATACTTCAATTCTATTCTGTGATATACTTCTAAGTATTTATACTTATTCTTATACTACAACAGTATATATATATGATTCAAAAGAGGGTTAGGATTAGTTACCTCGGTAAGCCCAATAATATCCTAGAAAAAGTCGCGCCTGAGCAAGGTTTTGCTCCTAAGTTGTATGCTCCAAGAACCCTAGAAGTTCTTCACAACTTCTACTAAGTACTAAGGTATTTGGGCTAGGGTATTTTGGGCATTATAACGATACAAGAAGGTAACTTTTCTACCAAGGGAGGGGGGGTAGATTTCGGCTAGGCTAGGGGGGTAGGCTCTCGGCCATACAACACAAGGGGAGGGAAGAGGTGGTTGAATGAAAGCTTAAGGGAGAGGAGAGGATTTTTAGACTTGGAAGATAACTTTGTGGATGAATAACTCTTCATCTCTAAGGGGGTATTTATAGCTCAAGCCTTGGCCAACCAATGGCCAAGATGAAGACAAGTGCAAGGCAAGTGTAAGGCCAAGATCAAGCCAAGTGCACACTAACCCCTACTCCACAAACACTCCACAAACACTCACAAACACTCCACAAAACAAGGCTAAACAAGGACCCAATCGGCCAGGCCAACACCCTCTTTGGGCCTTGATCGTCCAAAGCCACCCCACTGCTTCCAATGTGAGGTGACACATGTCACCCTCGTTGGTCCAAAATGTTTCGTCTCTCGGAAAAATCCGCAAAAATAAGAAATGGCATAGCGGAATTTACTCTGGCGTGGAAACGTTTGCGTGAAAGCGATTCTTTTAGTGAGTTGTGTACAAAATAAAGCGTCGAGGCTTATCTTTAAGGCAAGACTTTCACGTATTCCCTACGTACATACTCTGGAAATACTGGGTATAACATTCTCCTCGCCAGAAACATTCGTCCGAATGTTCCTTCCCAAGCGGTTAGCGAAGAAGCCCAGCGGTGCAGTAAATGCCACACACGCCACGAGCAACACATGGCGTAAGCGATGCGAAAATTTACAAGTAGGAAAGTGAATTACGGAGGTGTGGGAATAGGTGAGGATACTTCCGCCTCATGTCCTCCTCGGCTTCCCATGTCATCTCCTCACGAGCTCGTTCCGCCACAAGACTTTGTGGAAGCCCGTCCGTCATCGCCTTTAACTGACGATCGACTATCGCTATGGGAATCTCCTCATCGATAACCCCTCGGTCACTGGACATCGTCAATCGGGTGTACCTAGATGGATCCCGAAACATCTCCTCGGCATAGATGCGTGAAAAACCGGATGCCGCCTCCAGATCGGACGGCGAGATCAACTCATAAGCAACCTTGCCTACCTGCGGACAATGCGAAGCGGCCCAATGTACCTGAGGTGAGCTTCCCTTCTTCCCGAATCTCATCACACCGCCATGGGTGACACCTTTAGGAAAACCCAATCATGAACCTCGAACTCAAGATGCCGACGGCGATGATGCATCGACTTACATCGACTACGGTGTCGATGGCCGCTCTCGGATAAGCTTCACTTATCCAGCACTTGCTGTACCAAATCTGGTCCCAGCTGCCTCGCCCACATCGAACCAACCTATAGGCGATCTGCACTTCCTCCCATACAAGGCCTCATAAGGCGCCATCGAATCTTGGAGTGGTAGCTATTATTATATGCGAACTCAACTAGAGGCAAATGATCCTCCCAACTACCACTAAAGTCAATAACACGGGCTCGCGACATATCCTCGAGAGTGCGGATAGTGCGCTCTGCTGTCCGATGCATGCGTGGATGAAATGCGTTACTCGGGCTCACTGCGTCCTAAACCCCTGGAAGGACCTCAGAAGTTAGCCGTAAGCGGGCTCCTGCATGCGATATGATCAGTAGGGACTCCGTGCGGTCGGCGATCTCTCGGATGTAAAGTGCGGCATAATCCTCGGTAGAAAAAGTCGTCTGACGGGAAGAAAGTGGGCTGATTTAAATCGACTGTCGGCGATAACCCATATAGAATCATGTCTCCTACGAGTGCGAGGTAATCACGTGATGAAGTCCATGTTGATTACCTCCCACTTCAGTCGGGATCTCGATCGTGCGTAACAAACCACGGGCCTGCGGTGCTCTGCCTTACCTGCGACAACACGGGCACTGAGCTACGAACTCGCAGCGTCCTCTTGAAGCCATCCCACCAATACGGATCTTAGGTCGTGGTACATCTTGGTCGACCGGATGGATAGAGTAATGCTTGTATTGTGTGCTTCCCAGAACCTCGCCGAAGTCACGAAACATCTGGAACACCTGATGCGCCCTCAAACCTTAGCACCCCATGGTGCTACCTCAGGACCCTTGCCCTCACGAAGAGTGTATCGCGATATCGAATCAAAGTGGATCCTCGAACTGTTGCCTCTTCACCTCCTCGGCGATGGAAGACTTCGGCAACCTCGCGAACTCTAACCCATCGCTATCGAGAATCAATCAAGCGGACACCAAGGCTCGCTAAGCGATGCAAATCACGAACCATGTCCCTCTCTCTGTTGCACATCGATAGGCTCCCATCGACCTACGACTAAGGCATACGCCACAACATTGGCCTTCCGGGTGGTATAGGATATCAACATCGTAATCCTTAAGCAACTCTAACCACCGTCTCGCATCGTAAGTTCGACTCCTGCGGTGAAGATATCTTTGGAGGCTCTTGTGGTGCGTATAAATATCACGTGAACCCCATACAAATAGTGCCTCGGATCTTCAAAGCGTGAATCACGGTGCGACTCCAAATCATGGGTGGGGTAGTTCCTCGTGTTTCTTGGTGTCGGGATGCGTATGCTATAACCTGCCATCTGCATCAATACACATCCCAACCCGATGCGGCGCGCGTCACAATACGACATAACCATCTGGACCCTGCGGAAGAGTAAGAAGCGAGGCGGTCGTCGGTCTCTCTTTTCAGTGGAAACCACGCTCCAAGCATCGATCCACTGAAACTTGGCCGCCACGAGTCAGCCTAGTCAATGGTGCGAGATAAAGCAAACTTCTCCACGAACGCCGATAATAACACCGAGGCCCGAGCTGCGAACCTCTGCCGGGTAGTAGGTCTCGGCCAAGTCCTGACTGCCTTGATCTTGGCCGTATCAACTCGAATGCCATCAGCCCCGACAATATGCCCAAGAAACGCCACTGAAGTCAACCAAAACTCGCATTTGGAAAACTTGGCGTACAACTGGTCTGAGAAGCTCGGCCAGTCTCAAATGCTCCGCGTGCTCTGCTACGGCGAGAATAAACCAAGATATCATCAATGAACACTATCACAAGCGTGTCAAAAATGGTTTGAACACTCGGTTCATCAAATCCATGAATACCTGGCGGAGCATTGGTCAACCAAGACATGACCACGAACTCATAATGCGTCGGGTCGGAATGCGATCTAGGACATCCGCCTCTCGACTACTTTTGATGATAGCCCGATCGCAGATCAATCTTGGAAAACATCTCGCACCAATCGGGTCGAACAAATCATCAATCACAGGGAGGGTATCTGTTCTTAATGGTCACCTTGTTGGCTCGTAATCAACACACGTGCGCGGCGTCGTCCTTCTTCTTCACGAACAATGCGCCCCGGGGAGAAACAGGCCTAATGAAACCGCTTCTCTAGCAAATCCCTAAGGTGATCCTTGGCTCTCTCTCAACTCGGCGGTGCCATTACGTATGGCGGAATGGAAATAGGCGAGTATCACGCAATATGTCAATACAAACTCAATCTCCTCTCGGGAGGATACGGGAGGTCATGCAGGAACACGTGCGGGAACTTCGCTGACTACGAGGCGGCGAAAATCTGGTACGCGACCTCGATTATCAAACACCCGAACTAGATGGTAGATATACCCCTGCACCATCTTCCTAGCCTTGAGGTAGGAAATAAACCTACCCTCGGCGATCTGGTGCTCCTCCCACTCAACAATGGCTCGCCGAGCTGGAACCGTACTACTCTCTCTGCGGTCTACATTGGCATAGCAAGAAGCTAGCCAATCCGTCCCAATAATCACGTCGAAGTCAATCATCTCCAACTCTATCAAGTCGGCCAGGGTCCGGCATTGTAAATGGTCGCGGGACAAGCTACATATACCCGCCGAGCTACCAGAATCACCATTTGGCGTAGCTACCTCGAAAGGGTCTATGGACTCGGGCTCTATCCACATCCTACTAGCGGCGAGGGAGATATGGGACCAGTAGAACCGGATCTATCAAAGCATACACATCAAACCCGGCCCGATAAGGTACCGTGGCGACATCGGTGAGGCCTCACGATCTGTCGGTGGACAAAGCATATATGCGGTTACGAGGACGCTAGGCGGGACCTGAGCCACGACCTCTGCCGCGACCTGCTGACCCATGAGCACCCTGCCCTCCGGGGCGAGTAACTGTAGGAGATGATGAAGCGGCCACAGAACCTGAAGGCTGGGCCCTACCACCAGCGCTGCCCCCGGTCGGACAGTCCCTCGCAAAGTGACCCTGCTGGCCACAACTGTAACAAGATCCATAAGTAGTACCACACTTCCCGTAATGGGATCTACCGCATCGGCCACACTGGGGGGGTGGTCCCGATCGGCCAGTACCTCTGCTACTCTGGACGTCTGAAGCCCTGGGGCCCTGGTCTGCCCTCGAAAACTCTGGCTGTGCTGAGGACGGTGCAGGAGTGCTCTGAGCTGGCTGTGGTGCGAATCTAGACTGCTGCTGAGGCCGCCCACCACGATAACCACCAGAAAACCCTCCCGTCCTGGCCTTCTTCTGCTGATGTCTGTCCACTCGTCGACTTCTGCGCTCCTCGCATCCAAGGGCGTGAGCCTGCATGCGGGTAATGTCCATACCCGGCTGGAGAGAAACCCCCGCACATGACTCGGCCATATAGTCGTCTAGCCCGGTGACATAGCGGTGCACCCTATCCTCCATATCTGCTACCAATGCTGGGACATATCGAGCCAAAGAATCAAACTCGACATTGTACTCCCTGACAGTGCGTCCTCTCTGCCTCAGCAGTAAAAATCTATCAGCCCGCGCCCTCCTCATCTGTGGAGGCAAGAAGTGAGTGAGGAAAGCCTCTGAGAACTCGTCCCATGTAGCTGGGGACGCGTGCTCTCCCCGGGATAACTCCCATGAATCAAACCAATCGACTGCGGTATCACGCAGCCTATGTGAACCAAAGATCACGGACTCGGTCTCGGCATACGATCACTCTCAAAATCCTCTGAAGGCGACGGATGAACTCCTGCGGATCATCCTCGGCCTCGACCCATAAAACTCCGTGCTCTGACTCAAGAAATCTCGTAGCCTCAAACTATACGCCTCGGGTGTACCACGGGTGCGGCCGAGTGGGCTGGGCTGCCGCATCCAATCTCTCCTCGTATCGGGCCACAACTTTAGCCAAAAGCTGGGCCATCTCCTTGTACCCTAACTCCTCCGCCCCAGGCTGTGGGACAGGAGGTGTGGGTACTGTGGTCTCTGCTGGGGCTGGCGGCGTCATAGAACTCGCCGTCTCCGGTATAGACTGGGCCTGAGCCCTCGTGACTCTGGGTGTCCTGCTAGCAGCTCCCTCGGCTGTCTTGCCGCCACGGGCGGGTTGCCTACGTGGAGGCATAAGCATTACGGGAAAGGAATACGTTAGAGGGTCCAACCTATAACACGACTCTAAAGCACGATCTCGGAATGAGAAGAATGAAACCAATCCTAAATATCCTATAGCCTCACGATTATTGGTGTGGTGCACGACACCGATAATCGAACTACTAGATACGATGCTGTAGACACTTTCAGAGGATTGCGCTCGATACCACTTTTGTCACGACCGTTCGGGGCGTGTTGATCGTGCCTAAGGGGCACCCAGTAGTCATACATCAAAGTAACGGCGGAATATAAAACAAGGCAGAAGCAGTTTATAAAATAATACACAGTTTATATGAAGAACAGCTTGCCTTTCGGCATAATATAAATTTCTCAATTTTTGCAGTTACATCCCAACTGTACATTAGTACTACAGACCTCTAACGAAGTAAACAACTATGGCGGAGACGGGGCCCGCCATACCACTGTACAAAACTATCTACAATACGGGAGATCATACCCAAAGTAGAGCCTCGGAGAAGATGGAGCTCACGACACCAACGCAAAGATCCTAAGGATGTGGATCTAGCACTCTTTGCCCTTACTGCGGCATGAGCGCGGCCCGAAGGAGTCGATACAACGGTACTAAGTATGCGGCGTAAAATACTTAAATGAAAACATATCATTTAAAAACCGGTTTACAAATATGTGTGAAACAACGAGGAAACGCGCGTAGTGCTACATCCAAACAAGAGCAACAATAGGTAGCGTAATAGGTCTTGTCTAGGCTGCGAATGATCGAAGCAGGGCCACTCGCCCCATCATCGATACGCAAGCCTAATCTGAACTCGGAGTCCGCATAGGCCACTCACGTGGGCCCGCGTGAGGTATAACCCGCGTCGAGGGTAGCTACTCCTCGGCGTAAATCCTGGACTCATTGTCGCATGGCCATGAGACCGCGTGAGGCATAACCCGCATACTAACACGGAACTCCGTAGCTCCGCATAGGCCTGGACCCGCATGAGGTATTCTCGAATCATGGTCCTGGATCGCTGAGTCTACCGCGTCGGAGGCGACAACCGGTATCATCTCAAGAGGTGAGTGATAGTATACTAACATAACAACTTATCTTTAAACAACATAAGCACAACAAGGATACTCACCTATACAAGCGTTACAAGATACTAACACACGTAGCATCATATCATGTCTATTTATCAAACCATCTTTATTATTCTTCTCACAATACAAGTGCATTATAAACACATAGGCAAACTTGTTTCTTTTATAAATCTTAAGTGGTTATACTTACTTCCCATAAAGCTAGTATAACTCTTAAGCACATTTTAAAAACCAATTAGTTCTCTTACGATAATATGATTCATAGTCTTTTGAAATGTTTTGATTCTTTATTATTCGAGCTTAAGCGTGAGGCATTCGTAAGTATTATTCAGCTTAAGTCAAAGACATTGCCGTAGTTATTATTCAGTTAACACGTACGTCTAGTACTATATATATATTAAAATATCATGCTTTAGGAAGAATCACATACATACCGTGAAAACCACCGCCAAGTTGAATATGTCAAAGCAGAGAGTCGACTATAATAGTCACAGATATCTATCAAAGACTACTCTGAAGGTCATTCTAAGCAGGGGTTCATAATTCTACGGTAAGTCGGGCAGCACTTCCCTACGGTGAGCTATATAAGTCTCTTGTGAAAGCAATTCTATGTAAATCTGATTTGATTATTCTTCTTTTAAACCTTTCTAAGTGAGTAATACTTCAATTCTATTACGTGATATACTTCTAAGTATTTATACTTATTCTTATACTACAACGTATATATATATGATTCAAAGAGGGTTAGGATTAGTTACCTCGGTAAGCCCAATAATATCCTAGAAAAGTCGCGCTGAGCAAGGTTTTGCTCCTAAGTTGTATGCTCAAGAACCAGAAGTTCTTCACAACTTCTACTAAGTACTAAGGTATTTGGGCTAGGGTATTTTGGGCATTATAACGATACAAGAAGGTAACTTTTCTACTGGGAGGGGTAGATTTCGGCTAGGCTAGGGGGTAGGCTCTCGACCATACAACACAAGGGGAGGAAGAGGTGTTTGGACGAAAAGCTTAAGGGAGAGGAGAGGATTTTTAGACTTGGAAGATAACTTTGTGGATGAATAACTCTTCATCTCTAAGGGTATTTATAGCTCAAGCCTTGGCCAACCAATGGCCAAGATGAAGACAAGTGCAAGGCAAGTGTAAGGCCAAGATCAAGCCAAGTGCACCCTAACTCCTACTCCACAAAACACTCCAAAACACTCCACAAAACACTCCACAAAACAAGGCCTAAACAAGGACCCAATCGGCCAAGGCCAACACTCTTTGGGCCTTGATCGTCCAAAGCCACCCCACTTGCTTCAATGTGAGGTGACACATATCACCCTCCCGTTGGTCCAAAATGTTCGTCTCTCGGAAAAATCCATAAAAATAAGAAATGGCATAGCGGAATTTACTACGAAGTTGTGGAAAGCGTTTAGCCGGAAACGATTCTTTTAGTGAGTTGTGTACAAAATAAAACGTCCAAGGCTTATCTTTAAGGCAAGACTTTCGTACGTATTCCCTTACGTACATACTCTGGAAATACGGGGTATAACAATTTATAGGACTTTCAATGGCCTAGATTAAGGCAAGTGGAGGGCAAGTGGAGGGTGAAGATTTGGACAAGTGTTGTGTGGGTCCCACTTGCTCATCTACTACATAAAATATCTACAAAACATTGACCAAATGTTTTAGGCAAAATAAATGACAAAAACGTGCCAAGGAAGGCCCACAATTTTCGTCCACTTGAGGGTGACAAGTGTCGCCCTCTCGTTTGTCCAAAATATTTTATCTCTCGGAAAAATCCGCAAAAATAATAAATGTCGCAACCGTAATTTTCCCTTCGCAAGGTTTGGAAAACGTTTCGTCGGAAAACAATTCTTTTCGAGGGTTGTGCACAAATTTTGACCCTTGCCTATCTTAAGGATTAAACTTTCGTACGTACGTCCTCACGTACATACTCTGGAAATACGGGGTATAACATTCTCCCCTTCTTAGAAACATTCGTCCCGAATGTTCCTTCTCGATACAGATAATGATAAGTTCCTCTTAACATAACAAGTTGCCAATGCCACACACGCCACAAAATAACACCCGCGCAATTACTAAATCCAAGTCCACAAGGAATCACCTTTATTACCACAAAAGCTCCCACCCAAGGTCTAAAAGATATTCCCTTCGCACCTTCATTTCACAAAAGAAATGATCACTTCTATTCTCTTAACACATGCTCACTTCTTCCTTTACTCGTCGTACCCTCCTCGTACACTCGAACTCTTTCTCATAACTTACCACATTTCTGTTATTGTTTCAGTTTCCAAAATCTCTGGGTTACTATCTCCAACTTGGTCATCATTAACTGGGAACACTCTGGATGGATCTCCAATATTTTTCCGAACATAATCAACATGAAAGATCGGACGCACTGCCTCCCACGTCGGACGGCAAAGCTAACTTATAGGCAACCTGGCCTATCCTCCAAAGGATCTGAAAACGCTCCAAGTACCTCAGGCTAAGTTTCCTCTGTTTTCCAAAACTCGTCACACCCTTTCCGGGGTGGTACCTTTAAGAAGACCAGCCGTCAACCTGAACTCCAAGCGTCGTCGTCGATTATCCGCACGACTTCTGTTGACTCTGCGCTACCAATAACCTCTTCTGGATAAGCTTCACCCTATCCACATCCTGCTGAAACAAGTATGAACCAACTATCTGAACCTTGCCAACATCGAACCAATCGACCGGCAACTTACACTTCCGCCCCTACAAGGCGACATCCGAATACTGAAATGGTAGTTATAAAACACTCCCTCAACAGGAGGCAAAAATCCTCACAGCTACCCCTGAAAATCAAAACACCAGCCCGAGGGTGAATGCGATACTGAGACTCACATGAGTTCCTAACCCTGCCTGGTAAAACTTCCAGAAAAAGAAATAGCTGTAACCTGGGCTACACTGCCTGTCATAAGGTGAAAGTAGGCACCTCGTGCAGCCTTACAACCTTCCCGATATATAACATCTCGCATAACCCACTGCCGAGTAAACGGTCCTGACTGAAAGACAAGATGGGCAGACCTCATCGGCGGGCCATCGGTCGAACGCATCCACGAACTCGTCTACCGTTAACTAAACTTGGGCCTAACACCCTCGTGACCCCACCACTGGCGGGACCACCTCGGTGACCCCACCATTCTGGTCGCGGGTTGAGCGCGATTGGTCCTCAACCTGACCCGCTATCGCGCAAAAACTCTTGTTCCCCGATCCGGGACAATCTCACTAATCAAGTCACGAAAACCTAGTGGTCATTCTTAGCTCAACTACCCTCTTTCATTCCACACTACTCAGGGACTTATCACACAACATATCTCACGTATACTATGCACTCCGATAAGGGTCAAACATAAATATAATCTTTTACTCAAGATGGCCTTGCCTCTAAGGTCTCCACGTATAAAACTCTAAGGCTCACACTTTCCTTATCCCCAATCTTACCCTTTTAACTAACCATGATTTCTAATCACAATTAACACAATGCTATCTGAACATAACACTTAAGATATACTCATCTTATCACACGTATAAATCTCTAGAGGGTTAAGGATATACCTGTATCTACCGCTTCACTCCCTTTTGTCGTTCTAATCAACCCTGCCCTGTTGGGCGCATAGCTAGGGAAGGTGATGAACTAGCCACTGATCCTGAAGGCTGAGTCTCTACATCCGTGCCACCTCTGGTCGGACAATTTCTCGCAAAATGGCCCTGCTGGCCGTAAGCAAAACAAGTTGTCGAAGAAGTACGACACTCCCCACAATGAGACTTACCACAACGGCCACACCGAGGTGGGGGTGGCCTCCTCTGGCTAACACCCCTTCCTCTCCGAATTACTGAATCCGCAACTAATCTGGTAGGCTGAGTCCTCCTACTTACATCCCTCCTACTAGGACATCCTTTCGACACATGGCCCTGACGGCCGCAGGTAAAACAAGCACCAACAAAAAGATGACATTCCCCGGGATGACGCCTGCCATACTGTGAACACTGAGGAAAATCTGAACCCGGCTGGCTAGAACCTACGTATAGCTGTGAACCAGAAGCCAGGTTCGACCAACTCGCATACCCGAACGTCCCGAAGTCAGCGGAGGACCACTGCTCTGGCGGGCGCATAACGATCTGCTGAGAAGGTCCGCCTCGAAAGTTACCAAAGGACCTGCCGTCGGCCTCTTCTGCTGATCTTGGTTAACCCGTCGATCCCTACGTTTCTCGGCCTGCTGCGCATAAGCCCGTACGCAGGCCATGCTCATGCCTGACTGAAGAGCTACTCTTATACAACCCTCTCTTAGATAATCATCAAGACCCGTGATAAATCGGTACATAATATACTCTCTGGTTGCTACATCCATAGCTAGTAACAGGGTCGCCTCTTTGCAATCCATACTTTCCGTTACTGGTCGTGGAACTGAAGGTTCAAGTATCATGGCCGCAGTAGGAACTGCTGCCGCTGTGCTAAACTCTGCTGGGGCTGGCGACGTCGCAGAACTCCCCGAATGAAGCACCACCCCAGGTGATGATTGGGCCTGTGCCCTCGTAACCCTCTGTGCTCTACTCGCAGCTCCCTCGGCTGCCTTGCCCTTCTGGGCCCGGGTTGCCTTACGCGGAGGCATAACTGGTAAAGGAAAGGAATACGTTAGAGGGGTCCGACTTGTAACACAGCTCTAAGGCACGATCTCAGAGTGAGAAGAATGGAAACCAATCCTAAATATCCTGCAGCCTCCTGATTATTGGTGTGGTGCACAACACACCGATAATCAAGACTCTACTAGATACGGTCTGTAGACACTTTCCGAGGATTAACTGCTCTGATACCACTTTTGTCACGACCCGAACCCGGGCCCGTGACTGGTGCCTTACCCGGGCACCCAAGTAGACATACATCAGAGTAATCAGCGGAATATAAAACAAGACATGAAATAATATGAAGTGAGAAACAGTTTATCTGAGAAAAGTTGTCTTTCGGCATATATATATATATATAACTTGAATCGAGCGATTCATCCTCTTACAAACTCTGCCACAATGATTACTCTGGACCTCTAAGAATGTTATAACAACAATGGCGGGACAGGGCCCCGCCATACCCCTGAATGTAAGTACCTACAACGACAGGGGACTATACCACTGATAAGCCTCCGGAGAAACGGAGCTTCCCAAATGCTGAACTGTGACCCTATGAGCGAGGATCAACAACTGGTGTACCTCTACCTGCGGCATGAACGCAGCCCCCCGAAGGAGGTCAGTACAACAGGTACCAAGTATGTGAAACTGAAAATACTGTAAATGAAATCATAATAGTCTATATAAAACAGAAGACATATATGATAACCAATTTACGATACACAATATGTAAGCAGTCATGTCAAGTCAGGGACTCACGCCCTTAAAGTTAACACTCAAATATAACCATGGGTCTCATGCCCACAATATCAATCATGCCCGTGGAATTCCTTCCTCACTGCCGTGATCCATGATATATAAAAGCACCAAGGAATACATGAACACCAGGTCCCACCTGTGTCATAATAAAACCGTACGGGGTAAGTACGAAGGCATAGCCGACTACTAAAACCCACAGTACCAACAAAGTCATAAACTGTATCACGAGGTCTTTCTAGACCGCCACATGATCGAAGCTGGCCACTCGCCCGCAGTATCAAATGTGCGCGTCTAATCCTGGAACTTCCCGCAGCTCCGCATAGGCCACACACATAGGCCCGCATGAGGTATTCCCCGCATCGAGGGTAGCTACTCCCCGGCATCGTCCTGGACTCGCAGTCCGCATGGCCACATAGACCGCATGGCCACATAGACCGCACACTAACCTGGAACTCTCGTAGCTCCGCATAGGCCACCTGGACCCGCATGAGGTATCTCGAATCATAGTCACACAGACTGCCTGAGGTGTACCTCGCATCGGGGGGCAGCTTAACCCCCGGTATATCATGTCAAGAGGTGAGTGATATAATACTAGCACAACGGCTTATCGTTAAACAACATAAGCACAATAAGAATAACCTCTTACACAAACATCACAAGACACTAACACACGTAGCATCCTAACATGTTTACTTATCAAACCAATCAAGAAAGTATTACAAGGCTATCACAAACCAAACATAGTCAAGTTATTCACACAAGGTACTTTCTATTTTATGCCAACAAGTTCGGGTTTTTATCCCCAAAGTACTACGTACATTAATTCTTTAAAGAGATCCGTTTCTTTCACAAAAGTCACACGATACCCGTAGTATCAAAAATAGAGTGACTATCTTTTTAAGTAAACCAAAACAGTTTCCTTTTTAATATCAAGTAACAACATTCTTTTCCAAAAGTTCAAGTTTGCCTAAGTTCAAAGACTCAAGTCTCTTATTTTCGAAAGGTTTCGTAGTTCATAGTCTTAATCACTTAATAATATAATTCCCTTTTTAAGGACAATTTGAGAAACATATGCCTTATGTGTGAGTAGTTTATTCTTGTTCATAACAATCTTATTAAAGAAGCCATGATCTAGGAAATGTAATATCATTTTGTCTCATCTTAGCTTCTATGCAGATGGAGGTTTCTACTGGTTTTAATAATACTTAATTAGTCAATACATTTCCCTTTATTAGCGCTGCAGTGGTTTGTTCGATACTTATTCTCATTTTCAAAATCAATACAAGGCGTTCATAAACAATTAAGTAAACTGTTCCTTTTATCTCTCTTAAGTCGTTATACCTAACTTCCCATAAAGCTAGTATAACTCTTAAGCTTTTAAAACCAAGTATTACTCTTCTTTCAAAAACGATTCTTAATTCTTTTGAAATACTTCAAGATTCTTATTATTTAGACTCAAGTCAAAAGACATCGCAAGAAACCACGCTCGGTTAACACACGCACGCTCACCGTACTATATATATTCTTTTAAAATATCATGCTCAAGAGGATAGGAAGAATCACATACCTCGCGACGATTATCGACAATTAGCAAAACGCTCCATGGCTATAACCCGGCTAGCCTTGTCCACCTTTCAAGTAGAACATGCTACTCGCAGAACTTTCAACCTATAAAGGCCATATACGTCTATCAACGTCTAGACTACTCTGTAGAATATTCTAAGCAGTAGGTTCTTAATTCTACGGAACATTGGGCAGCACTTCCCTACCACAAACTACAAGTCATCAGTAAATACAGTCTATGTAAAGTCTGATTCAATGTTCTTCTTTAATATTCTTCTGATGTGATTTCAATTCAATTCTCTTCTCTTATACCATCCTTCTATATATCTTATACTCATTTCTATACAACTACAGTATGTAATTTCCAATTACAATAGAAGGACAAGAGTATTTACCTCGATAAGCCCAAAATTATCCAAGTTTAAATGTCGATCCTGAGCAATGTTTAGCTCCTACTCTGGGTGCTCCAACCCGCTCCAAACAACCCTTAGAAGTTCTACGCAACTTCTTCTTAATACTTCAACCAATTACGAAGATTTTCCTTAGGGTTTCGTTTTGTGACTGAAGGGAAGTATAGTAGTATTTCTGGGCTTTTAGTATAGGGGTAACCTTGGAATACTACAAGGTATTTGGGCCAAGGTATTTTGGAATAGTAACAATACTTGGAGAATACTTTTCTACCAAGGGGGGGGGTTGTTTCGGCCAAGGGCCTTCTCAAGGGGGAGGGGGTGCTCTTGGACGAGAACACTACTAAGAGGGGAGAGGGATTTTCAAGACTTAGAAATTATTTGTGGATGAAGAAGTCTTCAACTAAGGGGGGGTATTTATAGGACTTTCAATGGCCTAGATTAAGGCAATTGGAGGGTGAAGATTTGGACAAGTGTTGTGTGGGTCCCACTTGCTCATCTACTACACAAAATATCTACAAAACATTGACCAAATGTTTTAGGCAAAATAAATGACAAAAACGTGCCAAGGAAGGCCCACAATTTCCGTCCACTTGAGGGTGACAAGTGTCGCCCTCTCGTTGGTCCAAAATATTTTATCTCTCAGAAAAATCCGCAAAAATAATAAATGTCGCAACCGTAATTTTCCCTTCGCAAAGTTTGGAAAACGTTTCGTCGGAAAACGATTTTTTTTCGGGGTTGTGCACAAATTTCGACCCTTGCCTATCTTAAGGCTTAAACTTTCGTACGTACGTCCTCACGTACATACTCTGGAAATACGGGGTATAACAGTTATGAGTGTGGTGATCTTAGGCGTTTTAAGAGAGATTGTCTATACTTAGGCGTAGTGGTCAGTATCGGAGTTCTTAAACACCTGCACCTAGGGCAAAGAACACGCTTGCCTGAGGTGGTTCTCGTGTAGTAGACGTGGTACTCAGCTCGGTCGAGGTGGTAGTCGTGGGGGTACTCAAACTTTGAGTTATTATGTTCATTGCTATATTTTCCTAGGCAGACCTGAGACAGAGGCCCCCGATGCAGTTATCACATGTATTCTTCAAGTTTGCCATCATTCCGCTATGTTAATATTTGATCTAGTCTCTACCTATTCTTATGTGTTTCTACCTACATTGCTTCGAGTTTGGATATGATGTGTAAGTCCCTTACTTTACCTCTTCATATTTCTACTCATTTTGGGGATTCCGTAGTGGTAGATCATGTTTATCTGTCTTGCATAGTTACTTTGATGGTATATGACACCCAGATAGATTATAAGGTCTTGGATATGGTAGATTTTGATGCTATTCTTAGGATGAATTGGTTATCTATGTATCATGCAATTTTGGATTGTCATGCTAAGACATTTCTGCAATTAGAGTGGAAGGGCGCTCTTTGTCAATATCTGAAGCGGCTTATATCACTCCTTAAGGCCCAACGAATGGTTGAGAAGGAGTGTCTCACTTTCCTAACCTACATCCAAGATACTAGTTCAAAGACTTCTCCATTAGAGTCAGTCCCATTAGTGAGAGAGTTTCTAAAGGTATTTCTAATGGACCTTCCGGTTGTTCCACCTGATCATGACATAGATTTTCGCATTGACTTAGATCTAGGCACTCAGCCCATCTCTATTCCGCCATATCCGATGATACTGGCCGAGTTGAAAGAGTTGAAGGAACAATTGCCAGAGTGTTTTAGTAGGAGATTCATTAGACCTAGTGTATCTATATGGGGTGCTCCGGTACTATTTGTGAAGAAGAAGGACAGATCTTTGTGGATGTGTTTCGACTATCGACAGTTGAACAAGGTTACCATTAAGAATAAGTATCTGATACCCTACATTGATGACTTGTTTGATCAGCTTTAAGGTACTTCAATCTTTTCAAAGATTGATCTGACATTCAATTATCATCAACTAAAGATTAGGGCAGAGGATGTTCCTAATACGGCTTTCAAGACATGTTATGTGCACTGTGAATTTATGGTGATGTCCTTTGGGTTGACCACTTCCCCCACATCCTTCATGGTTTTGATGAACGGGGTATTCAGGATATATTTGGATTATTTCATCCTATTCTTTATCGACAACATTTTGATTTACTCTCGTCGTAAGGAGGAGCATGAGCAGCACTTGAGGGGTGTGTTATAAATTCTAAAGAAGAAGCAACTTTATGCTAAGTTTTTGAAGTGTGAGTTTTGGCTTAGTTCTGTGGCATTCTTGAGGGCATGTGGTGACTAAGGATGGTATTATGGAGTACTCCAAGAAGAATGAGGTAGTCAGATACTGGGTTAGACATGCTTTAGCTACCGAGGTTCAGAGTTTCATAGGTCTTGCGGGTTACTATTAATGATTTATGGAGGGGTTTTCATCCATTGTGCCCCTATTGACTAGGTTGACTCAAAAGGAAGTTGTTTTTCATTGGTTTGATGAGTGTGAGGTTAGCTTTTAAAAGTCCGAGACTTTGTTTACTACCACTCCGAGCTTGACCTTACCTATATAGGGGAGAGCTTTACTGTGTATTGTTATACTTCGGGAATCGGCATTGGGTGTGTGTTGATGCAAAAAGGCAAAGTAATAGCTTATGCTTCGAGCTAATTAAAGGTACACAGAAATAATTATCCACCCATGAGTTGGAGTTAGTAGTAGTGGTATTTGCATCACATCTTTTGAGGCATTATCTTATATATGGGGTGCATTGTGAAGTATTCACCAACCATCATAGTCTTCATTACATATTCAACCAGAAGGATCTTAATTTGAGGTATCTTAGGTAGTTGGAATTTCTCAAGGATTATGACTTGACTATTCTTTATCACCCGGGCAAGGCTAATGTGGTGGTGAATGCCTTGAGTCAGAAGACGGTGAGTATGGGCAGTTTAGCATTATTACATGTGAGGGAAACGTCTTTGGCTATGGATGTTTAGTCTCTAGCTAATCATTTTATGAGACTTGATATTTTAGATCTTGGTAACGTACTATCTTGTGTTGATGCACAGTCTTCTTTATTGGATCCGATTAACGCTCATCAGTTTGATGATGTGAAGTTGTGCAAGATTGGTGACAATGTATTAAGGAGAGAGGCCAAAGAGTAAATTCTTGATGGTGATTGTATTTTGAGGATCAATGTCGAGTTTGTGTTCCTAGAGTGGGTGATTTGACTCAATTGATCATGGAGGAAGTTCATAGCTCAAAGTATTCCATTCACCCAGGGGCAATAAAGATGTATCAGGACTTGAAGAAACATTATTGATGGTATCGGATGAAGAAGAACATAGTGGAGTTTCTGTCTCGGTGTTTGACTTATTAACAAGTGAAGTAAGAGCACCAGAACCTGGTGGTATGATTCAGAGGATGCACATTCTCGAGTTGAAGTTGGATCATATTTCTATGGACTTTGTGGTAGGATTTCCATGGACTTTGGGCAAATTTGATGTTATTTGGGTCTTTGTGGATAGGTTGACCAAATTTGTGCATTTCATTGAGGTTCATACTACCTACAATTTTGAGAAGTTGGTCAAAATCTACATTCGGGAGATAGTTCGTGTGCATGGAGTGCCCATTTCAAATCGTGGCACTCAGTTTACTTCTCATTTCTGGCGGTTCATGTAGAAAGAGTTGGGTACTAGATTGGACTTCAGTATAACTTTTCACCCTCAGGTGGATGGTCACTCCAAACGGACTATCCAGGTCCTTGAGGATTGGTTGCATGCATGTGTGATCAATTTTGGTGGTCATTTGGACCATATACTGCCCTTGGTGGAGTCAACTTACAATAATAATTATCATTCGAGTATTGACATGGCACTGTTTGAGGCACGATATGGTAGGAGGTGTTATTCTCCGATTAATTTGTTTGATGCTTCCAAAGTAAGGTCGTGGGGTACTGATTTGTTGAGGGATTTCTTGGATAAGGTGAAGTTCATTCAGGAGAGGCTTCTCACAGCTCAGAGTAGATAGACGAGTTATGTGGGTCAGAAGGTTCATGAGTTAGAGTTCATGGTTGGGGAGCGAGTATTATTGAAAGTTTCGTCCATGGAGGGTGTCATGAGATTTGGGAAGAAGGGTAGGTGGAGCTCGAGGTACATCGGCCTATTTGAGATTGTTCAACGTATCGGAAAAGTGGCCTATGAGTTGGTATTACCTCCTAGCTTGTCAAGTGTTCATCCATTTTTTCATGTTTTGATGTTGAAGAAGTACAATTCTGACGGTTCTCATATATTTCGGTGTTGCTAGATCAGATGGTACACCTCATATTTTCGCGCTCGTATGTATCGTAAGTAAAGTAACATAAATCTCGGTGAGGCTAAAATCTCATATTTGGATGAAAATAAGTTTAATTATGTGCTACGAAAGTTTTCAAAGAATTCAGGGTTAAACGAATCAAAGAAAGATAAGTTCGTCGAAACTCAGGGAAGGGCAGGTTGAATTTCGAATAGAATTTTTGGATCACCTTTGTAGGGATATATTTGATGGTATATGATTGGTTATGGGGTGAATACCCGTACCTACGTTCAAGTTTAGTGAGTTTTCTTTCCAATGCAACAAACTGTTCATCGATACAACATAGGACTTGAAAGATATTTGTATTTTTGTCGGACTGTGCAATTACAGGCAAACTGGCAAAGGTAGCTCGATGAGCGAGCTCCATAGCGAGGTTATTTCTCACCCTAGGCTTCGCTTAGCGAGATAGGGTGACGAAAATGAGGCAGTAGGATTTTTTTAAATGCCCAACTCGACCCTTACCTCAATTGGTACTAATTTTGAAACCCTAAATACTCTCAATATCTCTCTAAAGAGTTCCAATGGCTTCCATGTGAAAATATCTAGGTTTGTTACATCAATCTCTTATTGGAAAGATCGTGATGCTAGTTTTGATTCTGTTCTTCATGTTGCTATTGTTGTTATGGAGTTTATCAAGCAATGCGGATGTGCTCCAAGGCCGGAACTAAGTGTTGAAGGTGAGAATCTCCCTCTTCTTATTGTGTATGAGTTGTTTAAACTCTTGGAGTATCGATTGCTAAAACCTAACAAGATGTAGTCGAGAATCATAGAGTTGTATTATGTATTGTTGTTGGGGTTGTTTTGTTGAGATTATATATTGGCAAAAGTGTGGAATCATGTTAGCATGTATTATGAAGCAAAGCAAAGGAATTATCGAAAGTTGTTGTGTTGATGTATCTATAGGTTTCCATGGTTAAAGAGTTAAGAACTTATGCTCACAAGGTGTTTGACCAAATATCTAAGTGAAGATTTCCTTTAGCTATTGAATCGATCTTGATTCCAAATCGTATGTAGATTATCATTCGTAGAGCGTTTAGGAACTCGTGAACTATCGATATAAGGTATGTAAGGCTATCTCTTTCTTTCAATTACATGAATCCAAATAGTTATCATTTTCGAAAAGAACGTCAAAAGCTTCGTTCTATTATATATTGAAATCTCTTGTCGAGAAGTATTCATTGATTATTCTTATTATCATAATCATTATTGTTGGTTACTAATTTATCTAATCATAAGTCTTCGAAAAGAAACATTCCAAAGAATTAATCGTCGAGTCGACCAAGAGTCGTATTAAAGCATAGTAAAAAAAATTACGAGTTTCAAATGAGGCCAAAGAGCCATTGTAACCACAATCAGTTGTCCACACCACCGATTTCCATTGGTATTGATATATTTTATTTCATTAGCATTTGATATCATGCATACAATCATAAGGATATATATATATATATATATTGGATCGAATTGCACGTTTTGCAACAGATACATATATATTGATCGGGTTGCACGTTCTGCAACACATACATATATATTGGATCGGGTTGTACATTCCACAATATATATATATATATATATATATATATATATATATATATATATATATATATATATTTTGTATCGGGTTGCGCGTTCTGTAACAAATACATAAATCATTGTGCATATTGCATTGTATTTCCATACATACACCTTAAGAGTATACCTAAGAGTAATGGCATTTCATACACCTCGCACAGTAAGACGAGGGTAGTTTATACAGTAAAGGCCTATCCAGACAGGTTGTGTTGAGTTTCATAGTTTCATTATTCGCCCCATGTGGCATCCAGGTTGCTTCATGCTTTCCCTTATAACTTATTGCTTCATATTGCTCTTGTGCTTTCCTTACAGCTTATTGATTCTTATTGTTATTAATTCATATTGTTATTCATGTTTTACATATTCAATACATTATTTCATACTGACGTCCCTTTTGTCGGGGGAGCTGTATGTTCATGTCGTAGGTTCTGATAGAGACTCATAGGCCACCAGAGTAGGAGTTGCCTAGTTCACCGCCGCAAGTAAGCCGTCTTTCTGAGCTTCCTAGTAAGATATGGTGTATGTTTGGAAGGGTATGTCTGCAGAATGGGTAGGTCGAGGCCCTATCTGCACATATGTCGCTTGATTACTTGTAGAGGCTCATGCACTTATTTTGGTATGTATAGTGTTGATGTATAGCCTTGTCGGCTAAGTTGTCTTTTGTTGAACTTTATTGTGACCATGTCAGTCCTGTTGTGTATATATGTTGGGTTATTTCCTCTAGTTCTATGTTGTTGTTGTGATATAATCTAGTACGACCTTATCGGTCTGAAGTTCTACTCATGTAGAAGCGATCATCAAAGTGGTACGCCGAGCTTGCAGGCATCGGTGCCGACCACACCCCTTAGTTTGGGGTGTGACAAACTTGCATCGAGCAGCGAGTCATATGAAGTCATGAGCCATGTCTAGTAGATTCCTGCTTATGGGAGTGTTGTGCACCACACTTATAAACAGGAGGCTACAAGGCATTTGGAAAGTTACCTTTTCTAAAATCTTGATTGTGCATTAGAAACGAATTCGTAAGTAACTGAATCCAAATCTTTTCATCTTTATCTTCCTTTTCAGTAATGTCGAGATCCAAAGAAAGTATTGATAACATGAATTGGCTCAGAAATGCGGGAGAAGGCACTAGCCGATAGCCACTCGTTGGTATGGATCTGAGGAATATAAGAACACCAGAAAGGGATGTAAGTTATTCTATGAAAGAAGATCTGTCTATGGAAGACGATCAGTAGATGGGAGAAGATCTGTCAAAAGATTCGTCTATGAAAGAAGACCCATCTGATGCCCTAGAAGATTGCCATTTCGAGTGCCACCTATTCCAAAGGTGTTGCCAGATCATAGGAAAGTCTGTACAATACAGAGGCCATTAGCACATCGGTCGTTTCTGTTCGGGTTAGGTATAAGTGGTACTGTATACGTAATAAAAACTCTAGTTATCTTCCCAACGTAGGGTCATGTTCAGATTCCCCATAGGATAGACCTTTCGAGATACTGAGAAGCATATTATCATAGACGTCAGTTAACCAAAGTTTGCCCCTAACGAGTAGAAGCGAAGAAGAAGTAACCAGTAAACAAATCGGAAGGTTTGGGATAGATGCAGGTGGTGAATAATATATATTGAGAGAGGCGCGGATCGAATCTCTCGGGTAGCAATTATAAAAGCACCGTAAGACGCTGGAAGTAGTAGACTACGCTATCAACAATGCGAGTGGCATAATAGGGAATGTTTATCTGATATCGAGCTATGTTCTGTATGTGGAGCTTTGGGACATAGGTCGAGAGAATGTTGTCACGCCCCGAACCCCGGGCCCGTGACTGGTGCCCTACCTGGGCACCCTTCTACCTAACAGACACAAGTAAACAACGGAATTTAAATAACACCTCTTTTTTTTTTAAACCAACGTACGTGCAAGGGCAAAGCCGACAATGCTGCCATATAATATACATAAACAAAAGACACTACACCGTACATAAGTCCAATCCCACATATGAATACAGACCTCTAAGAGTTTTACTGAACTATGACGGGACAAGGCCCCGCTGCATCCATAATGCATAAAAGCAGATCAAGGAACTATACCAAAAAGATAAACTCCCGAGAGGAGCTATCCAAAACTCGAGCAGGTCCTACACTGCAGATCACCAAACAACGACTCAAACTCGCAGATGAACGCAGCCCGGGCGAGGTCAAGACGAAGAATGTACCAAGTATGCGAAATCGTAAGTATCAGAATGAAATCATAACGCCTAAACAAACAGAGACATGTATGATAGCCAACCTACGATACACAATACATAGCCATATCAAGTCGTGGACGATGCCTCAAAGTCATTACTAAAATATAACCATGGGTCTCACGCCCATAATATCAATCATGCCCGTGGAATCCTTCCTCACCGGCCATCCATGATATAATATAACACCAATAGGCATACATGAACACCAAGTCCCACTGTGTCCTAAAATCAGACGGGCAAGTAGGAAAACAAACCACTGTGATCCACTGCGCATCATAAACCGACGGGGCAAGTACGAAATCCAACTACGAGATCTACTGCGGCTATCAATCGACGGGGCAAGTACAAGCTAACTACCAGATTCACCAGATCACGAAATATGACCGGCAAGTGCGAAGATATCTACCGAGCCTACCGTATCAAATCGTGTGATAGAATCGACGGGGCAAGTACGAAGCCAACTACGTGATTCACTGCGCCATCAATCGCGGGGCAAGTACGAAAGCTATCTACGATCCACCGCTTCACTCAATCTCATGGAGGCGAATCCATGGAATAACAATATCCTCGTGGTCGCACGCCCGAATCCCACATCGTATAAGCATGACCACGGGGTAATACAAACAACCGAATCTAACTCCGCGGTCACACGCCTTAATCCCACATCGTATAAGCATGTCCAAGGAGTAATACAAATAATGGAAGCATACCCGTGGAATCCCATATCACTGTCGGTACGTCCAAGTAATCTTACAACAAGACAGCCGACACTCCAACCGAGAGTCGCGGCAACGTAATAAAACGTAATACTTGCACTCAAAGGCTATCACCAGCACACATAGGCAAGTTCATAAAATCTATAGACTTTCATTTTATAAACTCAAGGCACTTATAGAATAATTCTCAATTAAACAAGCCAAAGTACTTATCAAGGCACACATAGAATAATTCTCAATTAAACAAGCCAAAGTACTACGTACGTACATTCTTTTCAAAAGACTTATTTTTATGTAAAACCCCAAGATACTAACACCCGTAGTATCAAGGTGTGTCTATTTTTCAAAGTAAGTTACTACACTTTTAGGAAACTCATTTCAAAGCTTGAAATCAAGTAACTTCAAATTTTTACAATCTAGGCAACTTATGCCCAAAAATAGACAACTTTCTTAACCTTCCATAAAGCCGTTATAACCAACTTCCCATAAAACCGTTATAACCCTTTATGGTTTTAGACATATTCATTCCTTTTATAACCAAGAGACTTATACTTTTTAAAACCAAGTATCACATACTTACAAATCAAGTTTCTTAACTTTCAAAATACTTCAAGTCTCTTAATCTTTAGAAATCAAGTTTCTTCTACTTTTAAACCTCAAGTAACTCACACCTTTAAAACAAGTTACTTCACTTAAATCATGTCATTTCTCCTCTTTTAAAACAATTAAGTAAATCACTCCTTTTGACTCCCCTAGAGTCATTATAACGACCCTTAGGTTTTGGAACTAAGGCACTAGCCAAAAGATTTGGAAACCCCTTCCTTTTCAAGACTCTATGTACTTTAAGTAAAATACTTTCACTCTTAAGGATCCAAACTCCACTAAGGCAATGGATTATACAACTTACAATTTAAACATCAAAGTACAATCAAGGAAGTACATAGAACAAATTCTATTTTAGGCAATCCAAATATAACCAAGGAATGGATCATTTAAGGAGTAGGACATACTTTCTTTATCTTAAGGAATCATGCTAGAAGAGGAGATAGTTCACATACCTTTTCGGCTAAATCCACAAGCTAAGCCGAATACGCCGCACGTAGAAGTGTCAACCTATAATGGTCACAACATGACTATCAACTTCTAGTCTCTAACGTAGAATAATACTAAGTATACAGTCTCTTATTCTAGGGAAAATCGGGCAACACCTCCTTTGTTTATACATACTTTGCCACCTTTTTCAAGGCCGAATACAATAACCAACACACCACATTTAAGGCTCAAAACAACAACCAACCAAAGGGTATTACACGCCTTACAATACGTGTAAAATTCCGCCCCACAATTCATACCAAGTAAGTTTAATATCCAAGCCATTCTCGGCCAACTTATAATCAATCCTAAGTCCTTTCCAATTCGTTTTCAATCCACGTTCTTAGGTCTAACATGTTATATAGTCATAGACAACTTCAACAACTACAATTTCCTTCTTTATATAACATGTGACAACTTATACTTATAATCAACTTGAATTGTAATCTTAAGCCTAAACATGCTAGTTTCGGATTAGGGTTCCAATAGCCAATATACATATCAAACTTCATAATATAAACATCTCATGCTTGCTAATATCCATAGTTACAACAATAAGTAATCTTAATTACTAAAACGACAAGAATTATACCTTTACAAGCCCTTAATCTTCCCAAGATTCAAAGTCGCTCCTTAGCAATTCTTAGCTCATTTCCTTATGTTCCAATCCGCCCAAGAACTCCTTAGAACCCTATGAAGAACTCATCTTCAAGTCCCAACTTCAAAGTCAAGAACTCCTTAAGTTTCCGCCATGACTAATACGAAACGCCACTTTTCCGAAATCTTTCTATTGAGATATCCTTACAATACCCTTAGGGACCTTGGGTTTAAGTCTTGTGAATATTGGACAACAATTGAAAATTTTCTTCTCTCAAAAAGCTCAAAGTCGTGAGCCCTCTCTTCACAAGACTAGTTCTTGAACAAAATTTTACTAAGTATAGAATGAACAAGTCTTGCACTACTAGTAAGCTTATATAACACAATGGAGGGTCAAGATCTCAACAAATGTGTGGCTAGGATGAAGAACACATGGATAATAGCCAAGTGGACAAGTTGACTGGTCAATAATATCAAGCTCAAGACTTATCATCCACAATGGTCAAATGACCATCCAACCCTTGCAATTTTCGTCCAACACCAAGTGGGGGAGGTGCCACGTGTCGCCCTCTCATTCGTCCATAAAATTCTGTAACCCTCGTGGGCCCCACAAAACGTAAAATTCCTCGGGTGGGCCCCACGTGACCAAATCCGTAAAAAATAAATTCCATAATGTTAATAAGTTCCATATTCTTCAAATAATGCATTTTGAGAATCTAATTCTCCTCAACGAACATTTTTCCTTTCCTACGCTCTAAGATTTTCCATTTAAAAACAATTCTTCCTTTCGTACCAATTTCCAAGTCTTGATTCCTTACGTACATTCTCTTATACATGTCCTGGACTTACGGGGTGTAACATTCTTCCCCCCTTAGAATGCCCCGAATGTTCTTAGTCGGTTGCCAAGCTATACAAACTCCGGCACAGTCTCTATATTATGCCTAACAGTCAATACTCCACAAGACCAACGATGTCACACATGGCGACCACCTAACATACGTAAACATATCAATGGACCTTCCGTCTGCAACCCCTTCTCACAAAACTCGAAGGTTACAGTCTTCTAAAACACGGGATCCTTAGTGGTTCCTTTATTTTCTTACTTGTCATACTTAACTTCTCATTCTTAGTCTGAAATAAATCTTTCTCTTATCTCAAGGTACTTCTCACCCTATCCCCCTATTCACTAGAGATTCGTCACATAAGCCAAAGTATTTCTACTATACATTCTCCCCTATTGGTCTTACACTGTTATGGGGCAATTACAACTTGTGAACTCTACACAACTATAGTCTCAGTTCACTTACCATTCTTGTCAACATTCTTAACTTTTCACTTTACTAATCAAAGTATTCCTACCTCTGGAGGGTACTATCACTTACAACTGCTAGCAATAAAGGGAAAACATATATGCTAGGGCGAAATCTGAATCCATCAATGCACGTATGATTCAAAAGAATCGAGATATACCTGTAACCCCATGCGATGTTGCCTCCTGATCCTGCCTAGTAGTCACGCTATCTCGGTTCAAGGACCGCCAGAATATAAACTCCACTCGACTCTACCACGATTGGTCGACATCCGAACGCTCGCTCGGGGACGACACCGTGGAGGAAAGGGAACCAACCATCGGCTTCATAGGCTGAGCCACCTTACCGGTGATCCTTCTAAAATGAAATACCCTCAGTATATGGCCCGGACGACCACAATAATAACAAACACCTGTACCATAACGACATTTCCCCATATGACATTTACTACATCGGAAATACTGAGGAAAAAGTGGCCTCGACTGAGAAAATCATCTGCCCCTCTGAGAACCTCGACCCGTGGAGCTTGGACCGACTCCTAAATACCTTGTGGAGTCCAATCTCCCACCTGTGAGCTGCGGGGGTATGTACTGGGTAGGCTGGGACGAATATCTCACTCGGCCGAGGCCGCTCGCCCAAAACTCACCGGATAACCAACCGGCTAGCCCTCTTACTGATCTCCGCGTTGGCCTCTACCATCCGCACACATGTCCAGATCGCCGAATAACCTCCTGCTGATGAAACTGTAGCACCTCTATCTTGGTCAATAACATAACGACTTCCCTCATGACCCTATAGTCTTCTCCTAACTGAGAAACTGGAGGCTCGTGCCGGGCCTCAAAACTCGCGCAGGAACTCGCCGATCGAACAACATCTGGTAAACCATGGGCATAAGCCCTATCAACTCTAAGAGTCTTACTAATAGCTCCAGCTACTCCTTTGCCCTTTGGGCGATCAGGTTCTCCTCGAGGCATACTGCATACACAAAAATACGTCAGAGAGGAATTATCTTACTAACACAGCTCTATGGCACGATCTTAGAGTGAAAAGAATAGAAACCAACTCCTAAATGTCATGTAGCCTCCTGTTTATGGTTGTGGCGCGCAACACACCGATAATCAAGACTTTACTAGACACGGTCTGTAGACATTCCGAGGACTGACTGCTCTGATACCACTCTGTCACGCCCCGAACCCCGGGCCCGTGACTTTTGCCCTACCTGGGCACCCTTCTACCTAATGCATACAAGTAAATCGCGAATTTAAATAACACCTCTTTTTTTTAAACCAACGCACTGCAAGCGGCAAAGCCGACAAGGCCGCCATATAATATACATAAACAAAAGACACTACGTCGCATACGAGTCCAATCCTACATATGAATACAGCACTCTAAGAGTTTTATCAACTATGACGGACAAGGCCCCGCCGCACTCCATAATCAGCAAAAGCACATCAAGGAACTATACCAAAAGATAAACTCCCGAGCAGAGGAGCTATCCAAAACTCGAGCGGTCCTACACTGCAGATCACCAAATCTGCGACCTAAACTCAAGGCAGATGAACGCAGCCAAGGAGGTCAAGACAAGAATGTACCAAGTATGCGGATCGTAAGTATCAGAATGAAATCATAACAATCTAAACAAAACAGAGACATGTATGATAGCCAACCTACAGATACAATACATAAGCAATCATATCAAGTCGTGGACGCATGCCTCAAAGTCATTACTAAAATATAACCACGGGTCTCACGCCCATAATATCAATCATGCCCGTGGAATCCTTCTCACCACGGCACCATGATATAATATAACACCAATAGGCATACATGAACACCAAGTCCCACCGTGTCCTAAAAACTATACGCCAAGTAGGAAAACGAACCACCGATCCAAATTTACATCATAAACCGACGGCAAGTACGAAAGCCAACTACTGGATCCACTGCATCAATCGACGGGGCAAGTACGAAAGCTAACTACTGTGATCCACCGCATCACGAAATATGATCGGCAAGTGCGAAGCTATCTACCGGAGCCTACTGCACCAAATCGTGTGATAGGCGACGGGCAAGTATGAAAGCTAACTACCAGATCCACCTGCTATCAATCGACGGGCAAGTACGAAGCTATCTACTGATCCACTGGCCACTAATCTCACGGGCGAATCCATGGAATAACAATATCCCGCGTGGTCGCATGCCCCGGAATCCCACATCGTATAAGCATGACCATGGGGTAATACAAACAAATCCGGGAATCTAACCCGCCTCCTGGTCACATGCCCCGGAATCCCACATCGTATAAGCATGTCCAAGGAGTAATACAAATAATGGAAGCATACCCGTGGAATCCCACATCACTGTCGGTACGTCCAAGTAATCTTACAACAAGACAGTCGACCCTCCAACCGAGAGTCGCGGCAACGTAATAAAATGTAATACTTGCACTCAAAGGCTATCACCAGCACACATAGGCAAGTTCATAAAATCTATAGACTTTCATTTTATAAACTCAAGGCACTTATAGAATAATTCTCAATTAAACAAGCCAAAGTACTTATCAAGGCACACATAGAATAATTCTCAATTAAACAAGCCAAAGTACTACGTACGTACATTCTTTTCAAAAGACTCCTTTTTATGTAAAACCCCAAGATACTAACACCCGTAGTATCAAGGTGTATCTATTTTTCAAAGTAAGTTACTACACTTTTTGGAAACTCATTTCAAAGCTTGAAATCAAGTAACGTCAAATTTTTACAATCTAGGCAACTTATGCCCAAAAATAGACAACTTTCTTAACCTTCCATAAAGCCGTTATAACCAACTTCCCATAAAGCCGTTATATCCCTTTATGGTTTTAGACATATTCATTCCTTTTATAACCAAGAGACTTATACTTTTTAAAACCAAGTATCACATACTTACAAATCAAGTTTCTTAACTTTCAAAATACTTCAAGTCTCTTAATCTTTAGAAATCAAGTTTCTTCTACTTTTAAACCTCAAGTAACTCACACCTTTGAAACAAGCTACTTCTCTTAAATCATGTCATTTCTCCTCTTTTAAAATAATTAAGTAAATCACTCCTTTTGACTCCCCTAAAGTCATTATAACGACCCTTAGGTTTTGGAACTAAGGCACTAGCCAAAAGATTTGGAAACCCCTTCCTTTTCAAGACACTATGTACTTTAAGTAAGATACTTTCACTCTTAAGGATCCAAACTCCACTAAGGCAATGGATTATACAACTTACAATTTAAACATCAAAGTACAATCAAGGAAGTACATAGTACAAATTCTATTTTAGGCAATCCAAATATAACCAAGGAATGGATCATTTAAGGAGTAGGACATACTTTCTTTATCTTAAGGAATCATGCTAGAAAAGGAGATAGTTCACATACCTTTTCAGCTAAATCCACAAGCTAAGCCGAATACGCCGCACGTAGAAGTGTCAACCTATAATGGTCACAACATGACTATCAACTTCTAGTCTCTAACGTAGAATAATACTAAGTATACGGTCTCTTATTCTACGGAAAATCGGGCAACACCTCCTTTGTTTCTACATACTTTGCCACCTTTTTCAAGGCCGAATACAATAACCAACATACCATATTTAAGGCTCAAAACAACAACCAACCAAAGGGTATTACACGCCTTACAATACGTGTAAAATTCCGCCCCACAATTCATACCAAGTAAGTTTAATATCCAAGCCATTCTCGGCCAACTTATAATCAATCCTAAGTCCTTTCCAATTCTTTTTCAATCCACGTTCTTAGGTCTAACATGTTATATAGTCATAGACAACTTCAACAACTACAATTTCCTTCTTTATATAACATGTGACAACTTATACTTATAATCAACTTGAATTGTAATCTTAAGCCTAAACATGCTAGTTTCGGATTAGGGTTCCAATAGCCAATATACATATCAAACTTCATAATATAAACATCTCATGCTTGCTAATATCCATAGTTACAACAATAAGTAATCTTAATTACTAAAACGACAAGAATTATACCTTTACAAGCCCTTAATCTTCCCAAGATTCAAAGTCGCTCCTTAGCAATTCTTAGCTCCTTTCCTTATGTTCCAATCCGCTCCAAGCACTCCTTAGAAGCCTATGAAGAACTCATCTTCAAGTCCCAACTTCAAAGTCAAGAACTCCTTAAGTTTCCGCCTTGCGACTAATACGAAAACACCACTTTTCCGAAATATTTCTATTGAGATATCCTTACAATACCCTTAGGGACCTTGGGTTTATGTCTTGTGAATATTGGACAACAATTGAAAATTTTCTTCTCTCAAAAAGCTCAAAGTCGTGAGCCCTCTCTTCACAAGACTAGTTCTTGAACAAAATTTTACTAAGTATAGAATGAACAAGTATTGCACTACTAGTAAGCTCATATAACACAATGGAGGGTCAAGATCTCAACAAATGTGTGGCTAGGATGAAGAACACACGGATAATAGCAGTGGACAAGTTGACTGGTCAATAATATCAAGCTCAAGACTTATCATCCACAATGGTCAAATGACCATCCAACCCTTGCAATTTTCATCCAACACCAAGTGGGTGGAGGTGCCACGTGTCGCCTCTCATTCGCCCATAAAATTCAGAACCCTCGCGGGCCCACAAAACGTAAAATTTCTGTGGGCCCCACGTGACCAAATCCGTAAAATAAATTCCATAATGTTAATAAGTTCCATATTCTTCAAATAATGCATTTTGAGAATCTAATTCTCCTCAACGAACATTTTTCCTTTCCGACGTTTCTAAGATTTTCCGTCGAAAATAATTCTTCCTTTCGTACCAATTTCCAAGTCTTGATTCCTTATGTACATTCTCTTATACATGTCATGGACTTACGGGGTGTAACAAATGTCTTGAGAGGTATCAGTCGTTGTGCCATCAGTTTGGTAGGTGCATTCTGGGCAATGCCCGGATAATGCTGAGGAATGTTAATGGTGTGGGAGCAGAAGCCATAGAGTGTATAGATGCCCAAGGTTTAGCCAAGAAGAATAGTAGGTCCTGATGTTACGTATAATTATGCAAGCAATCGGGTCTGTTGATAATTTTATTAAGAATAGTTGTGCTTATGCCTATGATCGACCAGTTATCATTAATATAAGGAGTGCGTCATATAGACATACATAGATCATAAATGGATAATAGAAAGGGAAGGCGGTAAGTAAAATAATCATTTTGTTTAATGATCTAAGCAAGATGATTTAAGATCAACCATTTATTGACTATAGATGTATACAACACCATTAGGTTTTATAGCATGAGTAATACTGAGACACAAATGCATAACCATGTGATTGAAAGAAATTCACGAGTCCAAAGGACGACGAGAAACCTCAGACGTGTGATAAATGAAAAAAAGGTCCTAGAAATTGACTACATGAAGGTTTGTTCAGAAAATAGTAAGAACAAAAAGGGATGCATGAGGTTATATACCTAAACTAGAAATTCCAATTCCTCCACGAGGGCCAAACTGTGTAAGAAGATCGCGAAACATGACGAATTTCGTCAATTGAAGGCAAGCGATATATTTCCTTCACCATGAAAAACGGTCGGATTCTCGACATTAAGTGAAGATGTTTCGAATTCTATAGCATAGTTGTACAAATCGGTCGGATCAAAATGATTGGTTGGAGATAATTTGCAATGAAAGTATGATTAACATAGAAGTGATGATACATGATAAACGGATAGTTGGTAAACACAAGTAAAAGCATTATAACAACTTAACAAAGTCAGAGAATACATCTCACAAAAAGGTCGATGGGAAAGTCGGTAATGGTAAGAATATCCATAATGGGATTACAGTGAAACTCCGAGCAATAAGGATGTCACTACTAGATAAGAACATTAGTCAAGAGATTGTACTCAAGTTTTCTGAGCCAAAGATGTAATTTATAACGTCCGTAAACAAAAGCACTGGAAGCATACTAAGATATGGAATCTTTAAAGGGATTTCATTTGGTAATATACCAATGGGTTAACTAGACGACGAGTAGAGAAGCATTCTAACACCAGTTAAGTGAAGGAAGCATAAATAAGAAAAAAGATTGAACCCAACCACGAGTTGAAAAATCAGTTTCACTGCGAACATCGATAACGTGATTAAAGACATACGAGTAGGAGTAAGGACAAATGAAGCACGACATGAGTATATGATGAGGTAATAAAGAATGGTCTAAGGCAAGCAGTAAGGGAAAGAACTAAGGACTACGAACAAGGAAACAATAGATGAACGGATAAGTGACGACAAAGATTTCGACTGTCGAATGAACTAGAGTCCTCATAAGAAGACTAATACTATGATCATAAAGCTAAGAACGTCAGTACATAGAAATCCAAATCAAGGAATAAAGACAACAACATTGATTCAAGTACAGTAAATACGAAGGCAATCCAGTGGATCGACACCTTGCAAACGTAAAGTCTTCGGTGAAAAATAAGGGGGGATGACTCCTAGCATGAATGATAGTGGAAGATAAGGGGGTTACTAGAAGGAATTTCCCCAAAATAAGTAACAAGTGGCCAACCATAAATAGAAGTTGGATGATACCTCTCAAGCCGTGAGTAAAGAGATCCTCCCTTATATTGGAAGAACGAGTAGTGATAAGACAAAGCACTCGCTTAAAGCCCGTTAAGCGTACAATGACGCATAGTGAAGGTAATAATGGAAGCCTTAATAGGATCCAAAGATTAAGAATATTAATTAACAACACTCAATATGATTTGCCTTTGAGATTGAATTATCACAAAAGGACTATTGAGTGATCCGAATATCATTATGGACTATTAAAGTATCATTGGAAACTATTCTAGTTCGGAATATTTGCACCTAAGCTAATGTATAGAACTTGGAGAGAGTCCAAAATAAGGATCGATTACTACTAAAGTGATATATTACCAGGGAGATAAACGAGAAGCTATGCATGACAAGAAAGTAGAACTTTTCTTAAGTCACGAAAAGGGAATGAAACCCGAAGTAACAATATCATATTTGAGGAAATAAATTATGAGAAAAATACTTGGATTAACAAGGAAATAAATTAAGAGATTTGATGTTAAAATCAAGATTGAATTTGACAAGAAAGTAAGATTCCATCTAAGCGTATTCAAGATCATAATACTTAATTCAATTGAGAAAGGTACTACCAGCAAACAGAGTCTAGTCTCAATCAGAGACACTTATTTAGAACTTACTTCAAGTGAAAGTGGAAAAGAGATTTATCGACAAAAGAAATTTTAAGGTCGGTAAGCTGCTCAAAGTCATGTACCAAGTAAGGATACTATCGAGAAGGAAGAAGAAAAACAGAGGAAGAAGTGGATTCCACGTCCTAAACTTTGGCAATCATCATGTCATAATCTTTCATCATCATCGTAAGCTTTATGCATATGAACTCTTTCACCTAAATTCCATCATAAAATGAATCGTAACACAAAAAGGAAAAACAAAGCCCAGATATCTGAATTCAATATTTCTGACACATTACAGCCACCGATAATCGTGTAAAATAACTGTACGACTATAGGAAAGTTGATAATGTACCAGCAGAGAAATATTAATATAACCTAGTCGAATTACATGTTGAGATAACTTTTGGTTAGAAAAGAACTCTATCGGAAAGGTCACAGAACCTAAGAATCACTCTATTAGAATAATTCAGATTCTAGCTTCCTGTTAGTATTGTGCGATATAATTCCTCTATCATATTTGATTTATCAAGTTGGACCATGTACCCTATGTAAATAATATTTCTGAAGCAAATGTAGCGGGTGCAGCTTGGATGGCAGTAAGAAGACTCAAAGGTAAGTTATGGTTGAACCCTCTTTAATTCTGTGTTTACGTGTGAGGTCGATTGATGTATGTTGATATTGTGTTGCCCTATGTGGAATTGGATATATGTTTGGGCTGCTTGACAGGTTTTGAATTGTCATATTTACAGAGGAAACTCACAAAATTTTCAAAACTTAAGAGTTAGAATATTTTCCAACATTAGAGGATGAATATTCTTAAAGGGGGGAAGGATGTTACACTCCATATTTTTACACTCGTATGTATCATAAGTAAAGTAATATAAATCTCAGTGAGGCTAAGATCTCATATTTAGATGAAAATATGTTTAAATATGTGCTACGAAAGCTTCCTAAGAATTTGGGGTAAAAAAAATCAAAGAAAGTTAAATTTACCAAAAACCGGGGAAGGGCAGGTCAAATTTCGAACAAGGCTCACCGAGCGAGCTACATAGCGAGGTTGTTTCTCGCCCTGGGCTTTGCTCATTGAGCTAGGGTGACAAAAATGAGGCAGTAGGATTTTTTTAAATTCACAACTCGACTCTTACCTCATTTTGTACTAATTTCCAAACCCTAAATGCTCTCAATAGCTCTCTAAAGAGTTCCAATGGCTTCCAAGTGAAAATCTCTAGGTATATTAAATCAATCTCTCATTGGAAAGATCGTGATACTAGTTCTGCTTTCGTTCTTCTTGTTGCTACAGTTATTGTGAAGTTCCCCAAGCAAGGAGGATGTTCTCTAAGGCTGGAACTAAGTGTCAAGGTGAGAATATCTATCTTCTTATCAGGTATGAGTTGTTTAAACTCTTGGAGTATCGATTGCTAAAAACTAACAAGACGATAGTTGAGAATCATATAGTTGTATTGTGTATTGTTGTTGGGGTTGTTTTGTTGAGAATATATATTGGCAAAAGTGTGGAATCATGTTAGCATGTATTTTGAAGTAAATGAAATGAATTATCGAAAGTTGTTGTGTTGATGTATCTATAGGTTTCCATGGTTAAAGAGTTTAAGAACTTATGCTCACAAGGTGTTTGACCAAATATCTAAGTGAAGATTTCCTTTAGCTATTGAATCGATCTTGATTCCAAATTGTATGTAGATTATCATTCGTAGCGCATTTCGGAGCTCATGAACTATCGATATAAGGTATGTAAGGTTATTCCTTTTTATAAATAGCATGAATCCAAAGAGTTATCATTTTCGAAAAGAAACGTCAAAAGCTTCGTTCTATTGTATATTGAAATCTCTTGTCGAGAAGAATTCATTGATTATTCTTATTCTTATAATATTTGTTGTTGGCTATTGATTTATCTGATCATAAGTCTTCGAAAAGAAGCATTCCAAATAATTAATCGTCGAGTTGACCAAGAGTCGTATCAAGGCATAGTCAAAGAGTTTACGAATTTCAAAATAGGCCAAAGGGCCATTGTAATCACAAATCACGTCTGCACCACCGATTTCCATCGGTATTGATATATTTTATTTCATTGGTATTTGAAATAATTCATACAATCATAATCAAAATCAGATATATATATATATATATATATATATATATATATATATTGAATCATGTTGCACATTCCGCTACATATATATATTGGATCGTTACACATTCTCGCAACATATAATATATATATTGGATCGGGTTGCACGTTCTGCAACATATATATATATATATATATATATATATATATATATATATATATATATATATATATATATATATATATATATTAGATCGGGTTACACATTCTGCAATGTATGATCGGTTACACATTCTGCAATGTATGCATATATATATTAGATCGTTGCACATTTCGTAATATATATATATATATTAAATGTTAAGTGATTCTGCAACACATACATCATCACGCACATTGCATTACATTTCTATACATACACCTTAAGAGTATACCTAATATTAATGACATGGCATACACCTCGCACAATAAGACGAGGGTAGTTTATACAGTAAAGGCCTATCCAGACAGGTTGTGTTGAGTTTCAGAGTTTTATTATTCGCCCCATGTGGCATCTATGTTGCTTCATGCTTTCCCTTACATCTTATTACTTTATATTGCTCTTATGTTTTCCTTATTGCGTATTGATTCATATTGTTATTCATGTTTTACATACTCAGTATATTATTTTGTACTAACGTCTCTTTTGTCGGGGCACTGTGGGTTCATGTCGTAGGTTCTAATAGAGACTCTGCTAGGCCACCACAATAGGATTTGTCGAGTTCAGCCCTTAGTAAGTAAGTTTCGTCTTTTCTGGAGCTTCTTGGTCAGAAATGGAGTATGTTATGTAGGGGTATGTACAATATGGGTAGGTCGAGGCCCTATGCTGGCTATGTCAGTTCAGTTACTCATAGAGGCTCACACACTTGTTTTGGTATATATAGTGTTGATGTATAGCCTTGTTGGCTAAGTTGTCTTTTGTTGAACCTTGTTGTAAGCTTGTGTATATATATTGGGTTAATCCCTCTTGTTCAGTGTTGTTGTTGTGATATAATATAGTACGACCTTATTGTCTGGATGTTCAACTCATGCAGAAGACTTGTCATCAAAGTGGTACGCTTGGGCCAACAACGACGGTGTCGCCCACACCCTTAGTTGGGGTGTGACATCGAATTTGGCCTTGAGGAAGAGCAAGTAGTTATTTTGCATGCGAAGGTTCAAAAGTCGAGATCGAATGAAATTACTTCACGAAAGTGAAATAGAGGCATTGTTCATGGCGAGGCTACTTGGGAGATCGAGCGACACGCGGGTAAGATTTTCCTATCTTTTCAAGAGTTCAAGTATTTTCTCTTCTTTATCGCTCGAGGATGAACTTTTGTTTAAGTGGTAGATGATGTAAAGACCTCCAAGTCGTTTCGAGCCTTTTTCCTTACTTTTCCCAAAATACTCTTCCCATAGTTTTATTATGATATTTATGACTTGGGGGAATGAGTGATGCATTTCCCGATGCAATCGGGTGGGTTTTAGATTGATTTTGGTAAAATTGGAAGTTTCAAATTTAAGAATGTTTGACCCAAGTTAATATCGAGGATAAATACGTCTTTTTTGAAGTTTTGTCAATTCCATTAGGCCAGGAATGTGATTTTTGACTTAGTCGAGTTGTTGGTTCGGGTCCCGAGGCATTCGGGTGTGATTTGGGTAGTTGGATGAGAAACAAATCATATAGATAATTGGAGTAAACGTCGGTCAATACCGGGTCAAGATGACCTTATTCATGTGTTTCTAGTGCGCGGACAGGTTCAGAGCGTGTATGAATGAAATGTATATTTGGTTTGTGTCTGGGAGGTTCCGAATGGCTTTGGGTACTGGATTGGAAAATAGGGAGAACCAGAAAATTTGGATTTAACTGTTCTAGTTTCTTTCTTCGCGATCGCGGCCGTGAAGAGAAAGGAATGAGATGTGTCCGGGTTGTACTTCACAATCACGATATGTGGGACCTCGCGATCGGAAAGGCTTATTTTTCACAAGGATAAACTTAAATCCTAGTTCGAAGTTCATTCTTCCTAAATTATTTTTTAGAGCTAGAGAGCTCATAATTAGGTGATTTCAAGTGCATTCTTCAGGATTCAACTTTGGGGTAAAATCTTAACCTTATTTTAAGTATTTTCCCATGATTTCATTCATTAATTAGTGAATTCTTCCATGATTTAGACGTAGAAATAATAACTTTTTCATGAAAATGAGTTTAGTGTAAATGATCAAATTGAAGGTCCAATCATGATTAAATTTTGATGATTCTTGGATTCTTAATAATTAGACTATGGATAAGATACATTTATGCTAAAATTACAGTTTTGACCTTCAGGGCTCGGGATTGGATTTTGGGTTGACTTTTTAGATCCAATACATTAATATATTCTTACGTAGATACCATATTTGAAAGCTCGCTATCTCTTAGCATCGATGGCGCCTACTTAAAGTATCCACTTTTCACGGATCATTCAAAGTTCAAAGATAAATGCGTCGCGGATTCACTTTTCGAGCTTTAGATTTAAGGCAAGTTGAGACTCTGTTTATGGAGTGTTTGTGTTGACTTAGGTAATTAAAGGCATAATGGGAATCGGGGTCCCGCATCGTGAGTTAAATAGCACTCGCGCGTATGCAGGTATTTGTATGGGTAATTAATGAAAAATAGAATAATCTTTTGAGGGGATTTGCATGCGAGCCTACGCATCGGATGTTGTGTTAAATCTGTAGTTTGGTACGATTGTTGATTATGTGGGCTTTGATAGCGATATTTGACTTATACTTGTGATTATTGATTCATTATGCATTCATCAATCCATATCTCATCTAAATTATGCAAAATGAACGATAGTTGACATTATATAATCAGATGTTATACGGATATCCATTTCACACATTTATGATATTATTGGCACGGTATTGATACATCATAAGAAATGGTCCAAGAGACCCAATCGATATGGTACATGGTCGAGTGATGATGATATGATACTCTACAGGCTTATACCCGATGTGGTGTGAAGGACCTGACATTCCGGGTGAGTACATGATATAATAACTATTCACTTATACCCGACGTGATCTAGATGATTTGACATTCCATGTGAAAATATATACCTCATGAGTCCCCCATGAGTCACGTGAAAACCTACTACAAGAGTGTGCGTATATTGGTGCATATTGGTCATTGCATTACATATCACTTGCATTCATATCATTCTCATTTGATTATGTTGATTACATGACATACTCATACGAATAATTGAAAAGGTTTGAGCTTGATGAATGTATTTAGGGTGCGTTTGGTTCGCGCAGGGTAAACAGAATGAAATCCAGTAAGGAAATGGAATGGAAAGGAAAAGAATTACCTGATTGTCCCTACATGTTTGGTCCTGGGTGGTCCGGAGTCCGGGGTGGTCTGAGTTGTCCGGGGTCCGGAGTCCGGGGTGGTCCGAGTGGTCCGGGGTCCGGGGTGGTCCGGGGTCCGGGTTGGGGAAAGGGAATCCATACCTAGTGGGGTAGGGGAATCAAGGAAAGAGAATGAAAGTGGAAAAGAGGTAAAGGGAATGAAAAAATAAGGCCAAACAAACAACAACAAAAGGAATTCCATTCCTCCATTCCCTTTTCCTTTCCTGTTTACCCCGAACCAAACGCACTCTTAGAAAGGATTAAGTTTTATGGTTGTATCGAGAGGATTAAGCTTTATGGTTGTATCGAGAGAGGATTAAGCTTTATGAACTGATTGAGATACGAAATACAAACTTTCCATCGTTGATTGCTTAAGTGTTATAAACTGTATGATTGGTCACTATAAAGTAAGGGTGGCCAACGGGGCAGGGTCGGGGTGGGGCTGGCGGCGTCGAGGTCCGGCTAGACTGGGGGTAGGACGGGGTCAAGGTCGGCGGGGTCTATCGTCATCCCATACCGATCCCGAGGTGTCGGGGTAGGGTCGACGTGGGGTCAGGGAGGGGTCGGGGTAGGTTAGTTTTCTTTTTTGCCCTTATATATATATATATATATATATATACATATATATATTATATATACATATATATATTATCTCAAGGCTATTTTTGTTACACTCGTATTTTCGTGATACGTGTTAAGAACGTAAGTAAGAATTCCAAATGTTAAGATTTGAGACTAGTAAAAATTTATCGGAATTATGGAATTGTCGGAAAACGTAATATTGTGACGAATGGGAGGGCGACACGTGTCACCCCCCCCCCTTATGGTTGCCTTGGACGAATTAGGCAAGGGCTAAAGGGTCATTTGACCTTTGTTGGATGACTAAGTCTTGCAAGTAGTGAGCTTGAGAATATTGACTAAGTCAAAGGGTCCACAAGGCTTGATATTTAATAAGACCTCATCCAAACCACCCATTTGTTTACATCTTGACCCTCCATTGTGCTATATAATACTAGTAGTAGCAAGACAAGCTTAACACTTAGCCAAATTTTCAAAGAAATTGGAAGACCAACAATAGTTGCTCTCGGGTTCACTCAAGGAGAAAAAGAAAAAAATTTGTTTCTTGTCCAATAAGCTCCACACTTTAAACCAAGGTTCTTGAGTGTATTGTAAGTGTATCTCAATAGAAAAATCTCGAAAAAAGATAGTTTTCGTATTAGTCGCAAGGTGAAAACCTAGTTGCTTTCTAGGTTTTGTTTGGAAGTTTGAAGGAAATTGGTTGGTGTTGTTCTAAGGGTCTCAAGTAGCGGATTGAAGTGTCTTGATGAGGCTCTAAGTTGCTAAGGAGCGACTTCGGATTTGGAGTTGGATTAAGATTCGTTGAGGTATAATCTTGTCTCTTAAAAGTGTTACAAGATTATATATATTGTTGTTGTTAGCTTTACATGTTGCTAGCATGAAGTATATGTGTTGAAGTTTATAAGTATTATGGATTGATTGTAGCCTTAAAATTCGAAATGTAATGTAAGCCATGTGAAGTTGGATTACAATTTGGTCGTTTATTAGAATTGTCGCATGTTAATTACTTGAAGATTATAGTGGTTATAATCGATTGCGACTTGATATCATGTTATGCTAACAACTTGGATTGAAATAGAAATTGAATAAGAATTGGTGTTATTATACTCTATGTGGCGAATTGACTTGTAGGTTGTATTAGTTTGATATCGTTTGTGGGCGGAATTTTACACGTCTAGTAGGCGTGTAATCCCCTATTGATTAATTGCATTGATTGGGCCTTAAATGTGGCGTGTTTGGTTATTGAATTCGGCCTTGAAAAAGGTGGCAAAGTAACTAGAAACAAAGGAGGTGTTGTCCGATTTTCCGTAGAATTTAGTGACTTAGCACTTAGAATATTCTACGTTTGAAGTAAGAGGTTAATGGATGTATTGTGACCATTATAGGTTGAAGTACTAAGTATAGTGTATCCTACTTGAAGGATGGAATAGCTATCAAGGTTGAAGTACTTTGGAGCATTTTGCTACTTGTCGATAATCGTCGCGAGGTATGTGAACCTCTTCCTTCCTTTGGCATGATTCTATGTATGGAATATACATGTGGTATTATTTCATGTTTCCTTCACTCTTGTAGTTAAGAGGTAGGTGTGTGATTTACTCTATGTAAAGTTTATGTCAGTTATCCTAAGTCCTTACCGAGTCTTATGGGGGATGTTGGTAAGAGTCGTTAGGAGGTACTTTGGAGCCAAGTCGACTTGGCTAATTTATGGCACTAATGAGAATAAGTATCGAGCAAGCCATTGCAGCGTTAATAAAGGAAAATGTAATGACAATCAATTATGTTAAAATGAGTAGAATTCTCCATCTGCATAGAAGCTAAGATAAGACAAAATTGTATTACATTTTCTAGATCATGGCTACTTGAATAAGATCGTTATAAATAAGTATAACTTATTCACAACGCATCAAAGTATATGTTACTTAACTTATAAGAATTTACGTATGAAGTTTTAAGGCTATGGATCTCAAGTTCTTAAAGTTAAGAGACTTTATTTTTCAAGTTATGAGACTTGATTCTTAAAGGAAGAAATGAATTGATTTACAAGTATAGAATACTCGATTTGGAAAGACTTGATTTCTAAAGTTAAGAGACTTGTTTTCTTAAAAGTTAAGAGACTTGAAGTATTTTGAAAGTATAAGTCTTTTGGTTATAAAATGAATGAATCTGTCCAGAACATAAAGAATTATAACGGCTTTATGGGAAGTTGGTTATAACAACTTTATGGAAGATTAAAAGAATGGTTTTCTTCAGTAATGTAAGCAAAGAAATGATTTGAAATAAAGAAGGGCAAACTGTTTTAAAGGTACCAATTGCTTAAAGTTTTTAAGAAAGAAGTCACTTGATTTAGAAGCCGGTAAATGTATTTCTAAAAAGTTATTGTGACTTGTCTTGAAAGTAAATATGACTTGATACTACGGTTGTTAGTATCTTGGAAGTTTTATTTGAAAAAGAGTTTTTCTAAAGGAGTAGAGGTGCGTAGTACTTGGGGTTAAATTCCCGGATTTTTATGTGTGAAACGGAAGTGCCATGAGTTTATAAAAATGGAAGTCTAAAAACGGAAGTGCCTGTGCCCTCGTAACCCTATGTACTCTACTCGCAGCTCCCTCGGCTGCCTTGCCCTTCTGGGCCCGGGTTGCCTTACACGGAGGCATAACGGTAAGGGAAAGAAATACGTTAGAGGGGTCCAACTTATAACACAGCTCTAAGCACGATCTCAGAGTGAGAAGAATGGAAACCAATCCTAAATATCTTATAGCCTCCTGATTATTTGTGTGGTGCACAACACACCGATAATCAAGACTCTACTAGATATGGTTCAGAGACACTTTCCGAGGATTAATCGCTCGATACCACTTTTTGTCACGACCAACCTGCCCGTGATCGTGCCTACCGGGCACCCAGTAGCCATACATCGTAGTAATCATTAATATAAAACAAGACATGAATAAAGTGAAGTGTAAAACAGTTATCTGAGAAAAGTTGTCTTTCGGCATATATATATATAACAACTAGAACAGTTACATCCCTTTTTACAATTCTGCCCACAACAGTACTACAGACCTCTAAGAATGATATGACAACAATGGCGGGACAGGGCCCCGCCATACCCCTGAATGTAGCACTTACAACGACAGGGACTATACCATCGATAAGCCTCCGAGAAACGGAGCTTCCCAAATGAATGTGACCCTAGAGCGAGGATCAACATCGGTGTACACACTGCGGCATGAACGCAGCGGCCAAGGAGGTTAGTACAACAGTTACCAAGTATGTGGAACTGAAAATCAGTAAATGAAATCATAGTAGTCTATATAAAGTAGAGACATGTATGATAACCAAACTACGATTCACAATAAATAAGCAAATATGTCAAGTCAGGGACTCACGCCCTCAAAGTCATCACTCAAATACAACTATGGGTCTCACGCCCACAACATCAATCATGCCCGTGGAATACCTTCCTCACTGTCGGCAGTCTATGATATAAAAGCACCAAAGAACACACATGAACACGTGTCCCACGTGTCATAATAAAACCGCACGGGTAAGTACGAAGGCATAACGACTACTAAAACCTACGGTACCAGTGGTCATAAATCAGATCATGAGATCTGTCTGACCGCCACATGATCGGCCGCCACTCACGTGAGATCTAATGCGCGCGTCTAGTCCTCGAACTTCCCGCAGCTCGCGCATAGGCCACTCCAATGGCCCGCATGAGGTATTCTCGCATCGGGTAGCTACTCCCAGAACGTCACGGACTCGCGATCGCGTAGCCACATAGACCGCATGACCACAAGGCGCACACTAACACGGAACTCTCGTAGCTCGCATAGATCCTCGACCCGCATAGGTATTCTCGAATCATGGTCCTGCATCACGCGAGTCTACCCCGCGACGGAGGCGACTAACCCGGAATCATGTCAAGAGGTGAGTGATGTAATACTAGCATAACGGCTTACCGTTAGACAACATAAGCACAACAAGGGAAACCCCTTTACATAAACATCACAAGACACTAACACACGTAGCATCCTAACATGTTTAATTATCAAATCAACAAGGAAGTATTACAAGGCTATCACCAACCAACACAATCAAGTTATTCACACAAGGTACTTTCTACTTTATTATTAACAAGTTCGGGTTTTTATCTCCAAAGTACTTCATACATTAACTCTTTAAAAGATCCGTTTCTTTCACAAAAGTCACACAATACCCGTAGTATAAAAATAGAGTGACTATCTTCTTAAGTAAATCAAAACACTTCTCTTTGTAAAATCAAGTAACAACATTCTTTTCCAAACGTTCAAGTTTGCCTAATTTCAAATACTCAAGTTTCTTATTTTCGAAAGGTTTCGTAGTTCATAGTTTTAATCACTTAATGATATAATTCTCCTTTAAAACAATTTGAGAAACATATGCCTTATATGTGAGTAGGTTATTCTTGTTTATAACAATCTTATTAAAGCAGCCATGATCTAGGAAATGTAATATCATCTTGTCTCATCTTAGCTTCTATGCAGATGGAGGTTTCTCTTGGTTTTAATAATACTTAAATAGTCAATATATTTCCTTTATTAGTATTTGTTGTGGTTTGTTCGATACTTATTCTGATTTCCGAAATCAGTAAAACATTATCTCTTTTAACAACCAAGTACTCATTACTCACGAATGAGGTTTCACACTTTTTAACAAAATTCATATTAATTCAATTAAGTCAAGTCTCTTATCTTTTAAGATCAAGTCTCTTAACTTCTAAAATCAATAAACCATTCTTTTTATCTCTCTTAAGTCGTTATACCTAACTTCCCATAAAGCTAGCATAATTCTTAAGCTTTTAAAACCAAGTATTACTCTTCTTTCAAAAAGGTTTCTTAATTCTTTTGAAATACTTCAGATTCTTATTATTCAGGCTTAAGTCAAAAGACATTGCCGTAAAACTACGCTCAGTTAACACCCGTACGTCTACCGTACTATATATATATATACTTTTTAAAAATATCATGCACAAGAGGATAGGAAGAATCACATACCTCGCGACGATTATCGACTATTAGCAAAACGCTCCACGGCTATAACCCGGCTAGCCTTGTCCACCTTTCAAGTAGAACATGCTACTTGCAGAACTTTCAACCTATAAAGGTTATACAAGTCTATTAATGTCTAGACTACTCGGTAGAATAAATCTAGATACAAGGTTCTACGGAAAATTGGGCGTGACTTCCTGCCGTCAAACTTTACAAGTCTCATGTAAATACAATCCTATGTAAGTCTGATTCAATTCCCTTCTTATATATCTTCCTTGTATATAACTTATACTTAATTCTTATACTTCAACAGTATGTAAACTCTAATTACAATAGAAGGTCAAGAGTATTTACCTTAAGCCCAAAATTATCCAAGTTTAAATGTCGATCCCGAGCAACGTTTAGCTCCTACTCGGCGCCCAACCCGCTCAAACAACCCTTAGAAGTTCTACGCAACTTCTTCTTAATACTTCAACCTATGAAGATTTTTCCTTAGGGTTTGGTTTGAGACTAATAGGACATAAGGTAGTATTTCCTGCTCTACGTATGAGGTAACTTTGGAATACTACAAGGTATTTGGGCGATGTATTTTGGTATAGTAACAATACTTGGAGAGTATTTTCTACCAAGAGGGAGTATTTATACGAGGCAACACTCAAGAGGGTACTCTCGGCCAAGGCCACTAGGAAGGGGGTAGGTTTGGCCAAAGGCCTTCTCGAGGGAGGGTGCTCATGGGCGAGAGACTCTCCAAAAGGGGAAGGGTTTTTCAAGACTTATGAAATGTTTTTAGGATGAAGAAGTCTTCACAAAGAGGTATTTATAGGACAACCAAGGGCTAAGATCAAGACAAGTGAGGGGCAAGTGGAGGGCCAAGATTTTCCCAAGTGCCCCCTAGCCCTACTCCACAATTCCCTCACAAACATTGACCCATGTTTTAGGCACAAAACATGGGAGGAAAATGTGCACCTCTCAGCCACACAACCGTCCACTTTGAGGGTGACAAGTGTCACCCTCCCGTTGGTCCAAAATATTTCATCTCTCGGAAAAATCCGCAAAAATAATAAATGACATAGCCGTAATTTTCCTTCATGAGTTTTGTAAAATGTTTCGTCGAAAAACGATTCTTTTCGGTAGTTATGAACAAAAAATTTCGGCCCTTGCCTACTTTAAGGCTCAAACTTTTATACGTACGCCCTCACGTACATACTCTGGAAATACGGGGTATAACATTCTCCCCTCCTTAGAAACATTCGTCCCGAATGTTCCTTCTCAAGACGGATAACGATGAAGTTCCTCTTAACTTAAACAAGTTGTCAATGCCACACATGGCCACAAAAATAACACACACTCCAATACTTAATCCAAGTCGACGAGGAATGACCTCTAACATCACAAAAGCTTCCACCCAAAGTCTAAACGATACTCCCTTAAGAAACGATCACTTATATCCTCTTAACACATGTTCACTTCTTCCCTTGCTCGGACACTCGAACTCTTTCTCGTACCTTACCACATTTCTGTTACTGCTTCCGTTTCCAAATCTCTGGGTTACTACCTCCAACTTGGTCATCATTAACTGGGAACACTCTGGATGGATCTCCGATACTTTTCCGAACCTAACAACATGAAGGACCGGACATACTGCCTCCTAAGTCGGACGGCAATGCCAACTTATAGGCAACCTGGCCTATCCTCCAAAGGATCTGAAAACGCTCCAAGTACCTCAGGCTAAGTTTCCTTTGTTATCCAAAACTCGTCACACCCTTTCCAGGGTGGTACCTTCAAGAAAATCCTACCGTCAACCTGAACTCCAAGTGTCGACGCCGATTATCCGTACGACTTCTGTTGACTCTGAGCTGTCAATAACCTCTTCTGGATAAGCTTCACCCTATCCACATCCTGCTGAACAAGTATGAACCAACTATCTGAACCCTGCCAACATCGAACCAATCGACCGGCAACTTACACTTCCGCCCCTACAAGGCTTCATAAGGCGACATCCGAATACTGAAATGGTAGCTATAAAACACTCCCTCAACAGGAGACAACAATCCTCACAGCTACCCCTGAAATCCAAACACTGGCCCGAGGGCGAATGCGATACTGAGACTCACCTGAGTTCCTAACCCTGCCTGGTAAAACTTCCAGAAAAAGAAATAGCTGTAACCTGGGCTCCACTGCCTGTCATAAGGTGAAAGTAGGCACTCTCGCACCTCACAACTTTCGGATATAATATCTCGCATAACCTCTCCGAGTAAACGGTCCCGACTAAAAGACAAGAGGGTGACCTCATCGGCGAACTCACGGTCGAACGCATCCACGAACTCGCACGATGGTTAACTAAACTTGGACCTAACACCTCGTGACCCCACTGGCGGGACCACCTCGAACCCGCACAAACAAAGCGGCGTGGTTGACGCGATCGTCCCCCAACCCGACCCGCCATTGCGTAAAAACACTTGTTCCCCGACCCGGAACAATCTCACTAATCAAGTCACGAAAACCTAGTGGTCTTCTTAGCTCAACTACCCTCTTTCATATCATACCACTCAAGGACTTATCACACAAGTATATCTCACGTGCACTATGCACTCCGATAAGGGTCAAACGTAAAAATACATCTTTTACTCGAGATGGCCTTACCTCTAAGGCATCCACGTATAAAACTCTAAGGCTCCCACTTTCCTTATCCCCAATCTTACCCGGTTAACTAACCATGATTTCTAATCACAATTAACATAACATTTAAGGCATACTCATCTTATCACACTAATCTCTAGAGGGTTCAAGGATATACATGTATCTACCGCTTCACCTCCCCCTTTGTCGTTCTAATCAATCACGCGGAAGCGCATTAGGAAGGTGATTAACTAGCCACCGATCCAGAAGTCGAGTCTCTACATCCGCGCCACCTTTAGTCGGACAATTTCTGCAAAATGGCCTGCTGCAAGCATAACAAGCACCAACAAAGAGACGACATTCCAGGGTGGCGCGCCCTGCTGTGAATCGAGGAAACAATCGAATTTGGCTGGAACCTACGTGTATCGTGAACCGAAGCCACGGAGCTCACCAACTCGGCATACTGCGAGCGTCACGAACCGCGGAGGACCACTGTTACGGTGGAGACGCATAACCAGTCTGCTGCTGAGAAGGTCCGCCTCTAAAGTTACCAGAGGATTCTGCCGATCGGGCCCTCTTCTGATGTCCTTGATTAATCTGTCGATCCCCTCGTTTCTCGGCCTGCTGCGCATAAGCCCGCACACAGGCCATGCTCAAGCTCGATCAAGAGCTACTCTTGCACAACTCTCTTAGATAGTCATGACCGTGATAAATCGGTACATAAAATACTCTCTGGTTGCTAAATTCCTAGCTAGTAACAGGGTCGTCTCTTTGCAATCCATACTTTACGCATCGTGGGCGAAGGTTCAAATATTATGGTCGCGATGAGCCGCCGCGCTATGCTAAACTCTGCTTTGGTGCGACGCCGCATACCTCCCCGAATGAAGCACCACCCGTGATGATTGGGCTGTGCCTGCGTAACATCTCTACATGCTCGGCTCCTCGGTTGCCTTGCCACGCGGGTTGCCTTTACACGGAGGCATAGCGGTGGAAAGAAATACGTTAGAGGGTCAACTTATAACACGACTCTAAGCATGATCTCGAGTGAGAAGAATGGAAACCAATCCTAAATATCTTATAGCCTCACGATTATTTGTATGGTGCACAACACACCGATAATCAAGACTCTACTAGATACTGTGCGTAGACACTTTCAGGATTAATCGCTCGATACCACTTTTTGTCACGACCGAACCGGGCGTGGTAGTGCCTACCCCGGCACCCAAGTAGCCATACATCGAGTAATCATGGAATATAAAACAAGACATGAATAAAGTGAAGTGTAAAGCGATTATCCGAGAAAAGTTGTCTTTCGGCATATATATATATAACAACTAAACGATTACATCCTTTTACAATTTCGCCCACAAAGATACTCTGAGACCTCTAAGAAAGATATGACAACAATGGCGGGACGGGGCCCGCCGTACCTGAATGTAGCACTTACAACGACGGGGACTATACGTGATAAGCCTCGGAAACGGAGCTTCCCAATGAGCTGTGACCACTAGGCGAGGATCAACACGGTGTACTGTACTGCGGCGTGAAACGGCCGAAGGCGAGGTCGATAACAGTACCAAGTATGTGGCCCGAAAATACTATAAATGAAATCATAGTAGTCTATATAAAGCGAGAGACATATATGATAACCAAACTACGATTCCTGATAAATAGCGATCATGTCAAGTCAGGGACTCACGCCCTCAAAGTTATCACTCAAATACAACTATGGGTCTCACGCCCACAACTTCAATCATGACCGTGGAATACCTTCCTCACTGCCGTGATCTATGATATAAAAGCACCAAGGAACACATGAACACGTGTCCCACTGTGTCATAATAAAACCGTCTGGGGTAATTACGAAGGCATAGCCGACTACTAAAACCACGGTACCAGCGGTCATAAACTGTATCATGAGATCTGTCTAGACCGCCACATGATCGAAGCTGGCCACTCGCCCGCAGTATCTAATGTGCGCATCTAGTCCTGGAACTTCCCGCAGCTCCGCATAGGCCACTCCAATGGCCCGCATGAGGTATTCCTCGCGCGTCGGTAGCTACTCCCGCAACGTCCCGGACTCGCGATCGCGTGGCCACATAGACGCATGACCACAAGGGCGCACACTAACACGGAACTCGTAGCTCGCGCAGGTCCCTGGACCCGCGTAGAGGTATTCTCGAATCACGGTCTCGGTCACGAGTCTCACTTCATCGGAGGGCAACTTAACCCCCGGAATCATGTCAAGAGGTGAGTGATGTAATACTAGCATAACGGCTTACCGTTAGACAACATAAGCACAACAAGGGAAACCCCTTTACATAAACATCACAAGACACTAACACACGTAGCATCCTAACATATTTAATTATCAAATCAACAAGGAAGTATTACAAGGCTATCACCAACCAATATAATCAAGTTATTCACACAAGGTACTTTCTACTTTATTATTAACAAGTTCGGGTTTTTATCCCCAAAGTACTTCATACATTAACTCTTTAAAAGATCCGTTTCTTTCACAAAAGTCACACAATACCCGTAGTATAAAAATAGAGTGACTATCTTCTTATGTAAATCAAAACACTTCTCTTTGTAAAATCAAGGAACAACATTCTTTTCCAAACGTTCAAGTTTGCCTAATTTCAAATACTCAAGTTTCTCATTTTCGAAAGGTTTCGTAGTTCATAGTTTTAATCACTTAATGATATAATTCTCCTTTAAAACAATTTGAGAAACATATGCCTTATATGTGAGTAGGTTATTCTTGTTTATAACAATCTTATTAAAGCAGCCATGATCTAGGAAATGTAATATCATCTTGTCTCATCTTAGCTTCTATGCTGGATGGAGGTTTCTCTGGTTTTAATAATACTTAAATAGTCAATACATTTCCCTTTATTAGCTATTGTGGTTTGTTCGATACTTATTACGATTTAGAAATCGAGAAAACATTATCTCTTTTAACAACCAAGTACTCATTACTCACGAATGAGGTTTCACACTTTTTAACAAAATTCATATTAATTCAATTAAGTCAAGTCTCTTATCTTTTAAGATCAAGTCTCTTAACTTCTAAAATTAATAAACCATTCTTTTTATCTCTCTTAAGTCGTTATACCTAACTTCCCATAAAGCTAGCATAACTCTTAAGCTTTTAAAACCAAGTATTACTCTTCTTTCAAAAAGGTTTCTTAATTCTTTTGAAATACTTCAGATTCTTATTATTCAGGCTTAAGTCAAAAGACATTGCCGTAAAACTACGCTCAGTTAACACTCGTACGTCTACCGTACTATATATATATACTTTTTAAAAATATCATGCACAAGAGGATAGGAAGAATCACATACCTCGCGACGATTATCGACTATTAGCAAAACGCTCCACGGCTATAACCCGGCTAGCCTTGTCCACCTTTCAAGTAGAACATGCTACTTGCAGAACTTTCAACCTATAAAGGTTATACAAGTCTATTAATGTCTAGACTACTCGGTAGAATAAATCTAGATACAAGGTTCTACGGAAAATTGGGCAGCACTTCCCTACCCGTCAAACTTTACAAGTCTACTGTAAATACAGTCCTATGTAAGTACAGTTCAATTCCCTTCTTATATACCTTCCTTGTATATAACTTATACTTAATTCTTATACTTCAACAGTATGTAAACTCTAATTACAATAGAAGGTCAAGAGTATTTACCTCGGTAAGCCCAAAATTATCCAAGTTTAAATGTCGATCCTGAGCAACGTTTAGCTCCTACTCTGGGCGCTCCAACCCGCTCCAAACAACCCTTAGAAGTTCTACGCAACTTCTTCTTAATACTTCAACCGGCTATGAAGATTTTTCCTTAGGGTTTCGGTTTGAGACTAATAGGACATAAGGTAGTATTTCCGGGCTCTACGTATAAAGGTAACTTTGGAATACTACAAGGTATTTGGGCCAATGTATTTTGGTATAGTAACAATACTTGGAGAGTATTTTCTACCAAGAGGGTATTTATACGAGGCAACACTCGAGGGGTACTCTCGGCCAAGGCCACTAGGAAGGGGGTAGGTTTCGGCCAAAGGCCTTCTCGAGGAGGGTGCTCATGGACGAGCCTCTCCAAAGGGGAAGGGTTTTCAAGACTTATGAAATGTTTTAGGATGAAGAAGTCTTCACAAAGGGGGTATTTATAGGACAACCAAGGGCTAAGATCAAGCCAAGTGGGGGCAAGTGGAGGCCAAGATTTGCCCAGTGCCCCTAGCCCTACTCCACATTTCCCTCACAAACATTGACCCATGTTTTAGGCACAAAACATGGGAGGAAAACGTGCACCTCTCGGCCACACAACCGTCCACTTTGAGGGTGACAAGTGTCACACTCCCGTTGGTCCAAAATATTTCATCTCTCGGAAAAATCCGCAAAAATAATAAATGACATAGCCGTAATTTTCCCTTCGCAAGTTTTGTAAAACGTTTCGTCGAAAAACGATTCTTTTCGGTAGTTATGAACAAAAATTTTCGGCCCTTGCCTACTTTAAGGTTCAAACTTTTATACGTACGCCCTCACGTACATACTCTGGAAATACGGGGTATAACACTTATACGATGTGTGATTCCGGGGCATGTGACCATGAGGCGGGTTAGATTCCCGGATTTGTTTATTACCCATGGCCATGCTTATACGATGAGGGATTCCGGGGCATGCGACCATGCTATGTACGATTATTACTCCATGGGCTAGCTCCCCATGAAGACATGTACCCACGATGAGGGATTCCGGGGGCATGTTATATTATTACTCCATGGGCTAGCTCCCCATGAAGACCTGCACCTACGATGAGGGATGCCGAGGGCACGTTATGGCCATGCTTATACGATGAGGGATTCCGGGGCATGCGGTCACGTTATATATATGTGTTGTATATGTGTACGCCGACAGTGAGGTAGGGTGCCACGGGCGCGTAACATGGTTATATGTTACACCTACGGCTGTCGGCAGTGATGTGGGATTCCACGGGCAGGAGATATATATATATATATATATATATATGTATTGTGTATGTATGCGCGAAAGTGAGGAGGATGCCACAGGCGTGTCACGACCGATCCGGGCACCCAGTAGATATACATCGAGTAACAGCGGAAAATAAAAACAAGACATGAAACAATAAAGAGTAAAACGATCTAACTAAGAAAATGTCGCCTTTCGGCATGTATATATAAACCAAAACTTGAGCGATTACATCCTTTACGAACCCGCCCACAACAAGATTTACTCTGACTTCTAAGAATGTAACTACAACTATGACGGGACAGGGCCCTGCCATACCCCTGAATGTACAAGTACCTACAATGACAGGGGACTATACCAAGGACAAAGCCTCCGGAGAAATGGAGCTTTCCAAGAACCGAACAGTGATCCTAAGAGTGCGGATCGACAGTTACGATACCTCGACTGCGGCGTGAACGCAGCCCAGGCGAGGTGATGCAACAGTACCAAGTATGTGGCGAAATCAGTAAATGAAGTCATAATAGTCTATATAAAACAGGAAGCATATATGATAAACAATTTACGATATACAATATGTAAGCAGTCATGTTAAGTCAGGGACTCACGCCCTCAAGTCATCGCTCAAATATAACCATGGGTCTCATGCCCACAATATCAATCGTGCCCGTGGAATTCCTTCCTCACTGCCGGCAGTACATGATGTAACATATAATCAGGTGACGTGACCGTGGCATCCTACCTCACTGTCGTACATATCTGATACAATATATATATATATATATAACGCAGCCGCATGCCGGAATCCTCATCGTATAAGCATGGCCATAACGCACCTCGGAATCCTCATCGTGAGCGCGGTCTTCATGGGAGCTAGCCCATGGAATAATAATATAACATGCCCGGAATCCTCATCGTGGGTACATGTCTTCACGAGCTAGCCCGTGGAGTAAAATATAACATGGTCGCGTGCCGAATCCTCATCGTATAAGCATGGCCATTGAGTAATGAAAGCGGGCATCTAACCGCATCTGGCGCATGCCGGCAAGATCTCTCATCGTATAAGCATGGCCAAGATAAAACACAATGGAAGCATACGTGGAATCCTCCGTCACTGCAGACGCGTCGATAAAAGTTCACAACAAGTCAGTGACCCTCGAGAGAGCGGTGGTATAAAAATACAATGCTTGCACAACAAACGCTATCACAACTAGCATAGACAAGTACAACATACTCTTAGACTATCATTAACATGTAAATTGATTCACCATTTGTATAAACTCAATTACTCTCATTATATGCCAACCATCCGGGTTTTAACCTAAAAGTACTACGTAATTTAGTTCTTTCAAAAGATCCATTTCTTTTACAAAGGTCACATGATACGTAGTATCAAATAGAGTAACCATCATTTTAAGTAAATCCAAAACAATTTCCATACCTTCTTTTTAAATCAATTTAAGACAAAACCATGCCTTTCTTTTAAACCAAAACACTTGATTACTCAAGTCTCTTTTCTTGTTATTAATGACCTTATTAAAGCAACCGTGATCTAGGAAATGTAATACAATTTTGTCTTATCTTAGCTTCTATGCAGATGGAGGTTTCTACTTGTTTTAATAATATTAATTATTTGTCAATATATTTTCCTTTAATGTATTTGCGATGGGTTGTTCGATACTTATTCTCATTTCCGAAATCAAGATAACATTATTATTCAAAACCAAGTACTCATTACTCAATATAATTAATTGTCGTTACTATTTCCTTTGTTAACGCTGCAGTGGTTTGTTCGATACTTATTCTCATTTCCGAAATCAATATAACATTATTATTCGAAACCAAGTACTCATTACTCACGAATGAGGTTTCACAACTTTCCACACAATTCAAGTTTTTCACATATCAAATCAAGTCAAATATAAGTCAAGTATCTTATCTTTTTTAAAAATCAATAAACCATTCCTTTACCTACATAAAGTTGTTATAATTAACTTCCCATAAAGCCATTATAACACTTTATGTTTTAAACCAAATTCATTTTACACACGTACGTCTACCGTACTATATATATTTCGCAAATATCATGCTAGAAGAGATAGGAAGAGGTCCACATACCTCGCAACGATTATCGACTATTAGCAAAACGCTCCCAAGTACTATAACCTTGCTAGCCTTTTCCACCCTTCAAGTAGAATACGCTACTCGTTGTACTTCCACCTATAATGGCCACGAAACGTCCATTAACCTCTAGATCTCTTCGTAGGATATTTCTAAGGACAAGTTCCATATCCTACGGAAAAATCGGCAGCACCTCCCCCGTTTCTACTCAATTTCCCACCTTTTCCAAGGCCCGATAACCGTGATTAACCTACTATAATTAAGGTGCAATAATACAGAAATCTAAAGAAGGGGATAACACGCCCAAACGAAACGCGATTAACAATCTCTCCTTCATAACAATAATAACTAAAGAAGGGGATAACACGCCCAAACGGAACGCGATTAACAATCTCTCCTTCATAATAATAATAACTAAAGAAGGGGATAACACGCCCAAACGGAACGCGATTAACAATCTCTCCTTCATAATAATAATAAGTAAAGAAGGGGATAACACGCCCAAACGGTAACGTGGTTTACTATCTCCCTTCATAATAGCAATAAGTAAAAGAAGGGGATAACACGCCCAAACGGTAATGCGGTTTATTATCTCCCTTCATAACAACAATAAGTAAAGAAGGGGATAACACGCCCAAACGGAACGCGATTAACAATCTATCCTTCATAATAATAATAAGTAAAGAAGTGGATAACACGCCCAAACGGTAACGCGATTTACTATCTCCCTTCATAATAGCAATAAGTAAAAGAAGGGGATAACACGCCCAAACGGTAACGCGGTTTACTATCTCCCTTCATAATAATAAGTAAAAGAAGTCCAAAGTAAAAAGTCCAAAGTAGATACGGTCCTTAAGTTGGGGTCCTTGGCCAACTTTTACAATAATACTTATCCAATTACTTCATTAGTCCTTCAACTTATATTCCAATCTTTATATAAGTTATAGTTTCTTTGTTGTTAACTTCATAGCGAAATCCAAATCTTTCTTTATATCTTATAGTCCATAATATACCTCCAATATATGTATAATATCCATATATACATAATAAATCAAATTCACAAAGAGGTTAAGGTTCATTACCTCAAGATAGCCCAAAAACGTGACTGTCCAGATTTTTAGCTACTGCTTCGTCAGCTGAACTTGCAACGTCGATAACTCTCTACTCCAGTATCCTATCGACGAGTGGTTTATTGCGTTGGAAACTAGACTCGACGAAATTCATTTTAGGCTTTTGAAACACCCAAAAACTCCTTATATGCTAGGAGATATTCTCTTCCAAACTTGACTAAAAAATCTTCCCAAAACAGTTTCGAAAATCTGCCTACTCTCGGCCAAGGGAAGGTTTTTGAGGCTAGGGGTGTGAAATCTTGTCTAACTCTTGGTTAATAATCTTCCTAACACATTAAGGAAGAACACTTACAAGTTTAAGAATTTTTGGACAACATTTGGTTAGGGAAGGGGGGGGGGGGGGTTGGACGAAATCAAGATAGAGAAGGAGGGAGAGGAAATGTTTTTCAAGTCCTGTAATATGTTAAGTGTGGTTGATTTTCATCCACTAAGGGGATTTATATAGCACAACCAAGGGTTGAGATTAACACATGTGTAAGGTAGAGATCATATGTGAAGGTTCCTTCCCACACTTGTCTTACTAAAGCCATGCAAGACCTTGACCATGCAAGACTTGCCCACTAAATTTAGCCAAATTCATCCAAGCCAAGACTAGCCATGCAAGACTTTTTGCCACTTGTCTTGCCTACTTGTCCACTAAATTTCGTCCCACATGGCCCAATCTAGGGGTGACACTTGTCGCCCTCCTAATGGTCCAAAATATTTTATCTCTCGGAACAATTCCATAATCGTAAAAATATTATTGAAAACGTAAAATTTCTTTCACAAGGTTCGGAATAATTTTCGTCGGAAAACAATTCTATCAATCTTACCCTAATTAGGGCGTATACATTGTACGTACGTCCTCACATACATACTCCGTAACTACGGGGCATAACATTCTCCCCCCCTTAGAAACATTCGTCCCGAATGTTCCTTCTAAGTTTCAAAACATACCTGTGCCGGTATAGTCTTCCTCATACTCTTGAAACCAATTATGCCACTCATGGCCACAATACAACGTACGCGCAAAAACTCATATCCGAGCCGACGAAGAATCATCTCTAAAGCGTATACAACACTATTAGCTCCACCCATGGTCCAAAGGATACTTTCTTCACATCCTTACTTATAAAAAGAATACTTCCATCTGCTTAACACATCTTCGCCTCTTTTCTTACTCATCGTACCCTCCTCGTACACTCGAACTCTTCCTAATATACGTATCACATTTCTGTCATTACTTCAGTTTTTAAAATCTCGGGGTTACTATCCTTAACTTGGTCGTCATTAACTGGGAACACTCTGGATGGATCTCCGATACTCTTCTGAATCGTAGCAACATGAAAGACCGGACGTACTGCCTCCTAAGTCGGACGGCAGTGCTAACTTATAGGCAACCTGGCCTATTCTACAAACGATCTGAAAAGGCCCAAAGTACCTCGGGCTAAGTTTCCCTTGCTTTCCAAATCTTGTCACACCCTTCCGGGGTGGTACCTTCAAGAAGACCCACCGTCAACCTGAACTCCAAGTGTCGACGCCGATTATCTGCAAGACCTCTGTTGACTCTGAGCTGCTAATAACCTCCTCTGAATAAGCTTCGCCTTTGTCACGCCCCGACTTTTCCTAAGTCTTTACTTAGGGCGTGATGGCACCTGAACAATTATTTTCCACCAGGAGCACCATTTAATTCTCTTTATTTAGAAATTTAAACTTATATTCAAATACGGAGCTATTAATAAAATAACAATAAAGAAATTTGTTTATGACTTTATTAAAAATATAACGCGAGCCCATGCTCGTGCAAATATTATTTCTACATAGACATACTGACAAATATTATTCTAAGTTGGAAGGGAGACCGTTCCACACGGGCATTTCCCGAGACATTGGGCCGACATTCGAACAACTCGAGTACCAAGCGAAACAATGGACTTGGTATGACAAGAGGCTGGACGATCGCTAGCCTTGGCGTGGAGCCTTTCCTCTATCACGCTTTCTGAAACATGTTAAATAAAGTGTCGACCCTACCTGAAGGTGAGTGAGAACCTACCGCAATTCAAAGTAACATCACAATATTCCAAGACAATCACATTATAACGTAATAAGCATATTGCAAAAACATATCAGGTTACAACATTTTTAAGTATGCAACAACTCCTCATAGGAAATTCTCGATTTAACTAACACTTCATTTTATCTCGTATTATACGTTAAGACATTCCCCTGCATTTCCACATGTATATTACATTTATATATTTGTGAGCAGCGTATTCACTTGTCATATTTATATATATGTGAACATGTATTCATCTTTCATATTTGTTGTGGCGTGCAACCCGATCCATTATATTTACGTATTTGTGAACACGTATTCACTTTTCATATTTTTCAGAAGATCGAATAAATAATATTCTCTTTCCCAACATTACATCATTCATACTTGTAACGATTATAACTTTTAACCATAACTCCAACTAAGGTGTTTCCTGGCGGAAACTAAGGTAAGGCGGGGATCTTTACATTTATACCCGTAGTTGCGGGGTATGTAAGTGAGGACGTGCGTCTGAGAAATGCAGCGAAATTTTGAAATAAAGAAAGATGTGAGTTTTGCGGAAAAGTTTCGGTTATTTGTGAAGAAAAAGGTTCGTTAATGGGAATTGGATTCCCAGTTTGGTATTTGGACTTCATAGATTATATTAGAATTTTGAGATTTTATTTTGGAAATGGTCACGTGGGGCCACGGAGAAATTCTGATTTTGTAGGGCGCTTTGTTTTTGAGATTTCGGTAATTTGGATATTTTGGAAGACGAAATATTGCAGGCGAATCGGGGCGACACGTGTCACCCCATGTGGCACCCTTGGCGATTTACATTTGTCTGCACGGTTGGAGTCGTTTTCGCGAAGCGTTTTGCGTAACTTGAGAAGGAAAATTCGGCTATGTCGTTTTGTATTTTTGCGGATTTTTCAGAGGCGAAACATTTTGGACCAGCGGGAGGGTGGCGTGTGTCACCCTGATGAGACAAGTGGGGCGTGACTTGGCGAATTGAGGGCGTGTGGTGCTAGATATTTGTGTAGATATTTGTGAGGGTTTTAAGGAGTAGGGGCTAGGGTGCACTTGGCTTGATCTTGGCCTTACACTTGCCTTGCACATGGCTTAATCTTGGCCGTTGGTTGGCCTTTGGTTTCTTTATAAATACCCTCCTTGTGAAGACTTATTCATTCACTCCTCACTTTGTCTAAGTCTTGAAATCCCTCCTCCCTCTAGTAGCTCTCGTCCTAAGCCTCTCCCTCCCTCCTTGTGGCCTTTGGTAGAAGGGTTCCACTTGTGGTGCTAGTGGGGTACCACTGCTAGTTGTTTTAGTATAATACCCCTTGTTGTGGTATAGAAATACTCCTAGTGTTGTTATAATGCCCAAAATACCTTAGCCTTGTACCTTGTAGTATTCCAAGATACCTCTTTACGTAGAGTCAGGAAATACTACCTTTTGTCCTTTTAGTCTCAAACCAAACCACAAGGAAATCTTCATAGTTGGTTGAAGTATTTGAGTAGAAGTTAGTTAGAACTTCTAAGGGTTGTTTGGAGTGGTTTGGGCGCTGGGTGGAGCTAAACCTTGCTCGGGATCGACATTATAACTTGGATAATTTTGGGCTTATCGAGGTAATTATCTTGTCCTCCATTGTAATTGGAAATTACATGTTTGTTAGAATATATAGTTGAAGTATACTATATATGGAACTATACTTAGTATTCGGCAATGTCTTTTGACTTAAGCTTTGAAGAATAAAGCCCAGGCTGTATTTACATAGGGTGTATTGCGATGACTTGTGTAGAATTGTACGTCAGGTTAGGCGTGTAAACCCCACAGTTGGCTTGGTAGCGGCCTCGATAGAGGAGGAGATTTCTGTGTTGCGGGGAGAGTCTTTGAATTTTCTATAGGAAGATAGAAACTTGTGTTTTGGGGTTAATAGGCGTTTGTGACCTTTATAGGTGAAAGTACTAAGAGTAGCGTATTCTACTCGAGGAGTGGAAAGGGCTAGAGGTTGTAGTACTTGGAGCATTTTGCTTATTGTCGATAAATCGTCGCGAGGTATGTGAACCTCTTCCTATCTTTTCTAGCATGATTGTTGTGAACTATGTAGTGCGGTAGGCGTCACGTGTGCTAAGTGATTTGGTTGGTTTAAAACATAGGGTGTTATAATAGCTTTATGGGAAGTTAGTTATAACGACCTTATGTAAGTGAAAATGGTTTCTTGATGTTAGAAGTTAAGAGACTTGATCTTATAAGATAAGAGACTTAACTTATTTGTTTAAATGTGGATGTTTGTGTGAAACCTCATTCGTGAGTAATGAGTACTTGGTTTTAAAGGGATAATATTTTCTTGATTTGGGAATCGGAATGTGTATCGACAGGACCACTGCGGCGTTAATAAAGGAAAATGTATTGAATAATGATGTATTGTATTAAAACGGTGAAACCTCCATCTGCGTAGAAGCTAAGATGAGACAAAATGATATTACATTTTCTAGATCATAGCTTTGTAATAAGATCGTTATAAACAGAATAACCTACTCTGCGTAAGACATATATTACTCAATTGTTCTAAAAGGAATTGAGTGATTAAGTTTATGAACTATGAAACCATTTGAAAATGAAGCTTGATTAATTGAAACTAGGAAAACTGGAATTTATGAAAAGAATGTTGTTACCTGATTTTGAAAAGGAATGTGGGTTGGTCATTCTAATACTACGGGTATCGGGTGACTTTTATAAAAGTAATGGATCTATTTTAAAAGAATTTAACGTACGTAGTAATTTAGGGTTAAAACCAGGATTTTTTCATAAAATGAAATTACTTTGAGTTGTGTATTACTTGCCTATGCTTGTTGTTGTGAAACTTGCCTATGCTTGTTGTTGTGAAACTTGCCTATGCTTGTTGTTGTGAAACTTGCCTATCTTGTTGTGATAGCCTTTGTTGTGCAAGCGTTGTATTTACGTTCTGGCGTCTCGATGGAGGTCGGTTGGTAGTTGAGAACTTACTTGGGCGTCTGCGGCGGTGGCGGAGAAATTCCGCAATGCGTTCTGTTGATAGTATTATTATTGTCGCTTTGGACATCTCGACACGATCGTGGCGCGGGTATGCTTCCATTTTGGTTAAGGTCTTGTGGTAAATCGCTTTGGATATCTCGACCGCGATCGTAGCGCTGCGGGTATGTTTCCATTTTGATTACCGCCTTGTTGTTTCCACTTTGGACATCTTGACCGCGATGCGTGGCGCGCGGGTATCGTCCATTTGGAATGTTGTCTTATTTTTCCCTTTGGACATCACGACACGATGCGTAGCGCGCGGGTATGCTTCCATTTGGATTGATGTCTTGTTGTTGAGTCACATGGACATGTCTACACCGATCACGGTCAGGGCATGTGGCCATGGGACATTGGTATTATTGTTGCATCATGGACATGTCTGCCGTCACGATATTAGGGCATGCGGCCATAATGTCACGAACGATTGATGTTGTGGGCGTGAGACCCGTAGTTATATTGGAGTGATAGTATTTTATGTTGTGAGCGTAGTTTGGTTATCATACATGTCTCTGCTTTATATAGACTAGTATGATTTCATTCTGATATTATGCAGTTTCACATACTTGGTACTGTTATCTTGACCTCGCCTTGGAGCTGCGTTCATCTGCGGTAGAGAAGTACATCGGTCGTGGATCCTCGCTCATAGGATCACGATTCGTAGCATTTGAAGCTCCGTTTCTCGGAGGCTTATCTTTTAGTAGGTGTTCCTGAGTTGTAGGTTCTTGTACATTCGGGGTATGGCGGAACCTGTCCGTCATAGTCATGTATATCTTAAGTGCATGTAATCTTGTTGTGGCGGGGTTGTAAAAGGATTAAAGCATTCGGAGTTTTATGTATATCTGAAGGCAAGCTTGTTTTGGTTGCTTTGTTTATTTATTATATCTCTTGTTAAATGACTCATGTTTTATGTTCCGTGATTTTCTCGATGTATGTATCACTAGGGTGCCCGGGTAAGGCACGATGCGGGCTCGGGCAGTCGTTACAAAAGTGGTATCGAGCGATTAATCCTCGGAAAGTGTCTGAACCGTGTCTAGTAAGTCTTGATTATCGATGTGTTGTGCACCACATCTATGTCGAGGAGTGCGAGACATTTAGGATTAGTTTCCATTCTTCTCATTACGAGATCGTGCCTTAGAAGTATGTTGTAAGTTGGACCCTCAGCGTATCTCGTTTTTACGATTATGCCTCCGCGAGCAACGAGCCCGAAGGGCAAAGCGAGAAGTGCTGCTAGTGAGATCTGAGAAATGCAGCGCGAGCGAGCGGTACGAGTTTTGCTTGACAGCGGGTTTTGTAGCGCGCCCGGCCCAGCGAGGTTAAAGCGCGGCGGTGGCTGCTTGAGACTCTGATACTGAGCCTCGGTCCACGATGCAGGCGGGAGATGGGTCTGAGAGATGGCCCGATTATTGGCGAAGTCGTGGCGAGATATGAGATAAATTTGGATCTGGCAGTTCGATTCGATAGCACGATGGTTCACCCCGGCGAATAGTTTGAGGCTACGGGACTTTACGAGTTGTAGCCCGAGTTTTACGGGTCGAGGCACGAGGATGATCGCGAGGAGTTCATCCGGCGATTCTGACGGATCATGCGGGTGATCAAGGCTTGAGACCAGTCTGTGACCTTTAGTTCGCGTCGGCTGCGTGATCCGCGATCGATTGGTTTGATTCATGGGAGCTTTCGGGAGAGCATGCACCTCGATAGTATGGGATGAGTTTTGGGGGCTTTCTCGCGCACTTCTTGCCTCGCGGATGAGGAGGGCGCGGGTAAACAGATTTTTATTCTTGAGGCAGAGAGGCGCCTTTGTCGAAGTACAATGTCGAGTTCGATTCTTTGGCTCGATATGTACTGCGCTAGTTGCAGATATGGAGGATAGGGTGCATCGCTACGTCACGGGCTAGATGATTATATGGTGAGTCTTGTGCGGGTGTTTCTCTTGTAGGGCATGGACATTGCCCGCATGCGACTCATGCACTAGGATGTGAGGCACGGAGGGTCGAAGGAATGGCTGGATCGGCGAGAAGAGGGCCGGGGCGAGGTCCTTTGGTGACTTTGAGGCGGACCGCCTCGTGACTAGTTATATACCCCCAAGATCTGAGTGGTCCTCCGCGTCTTGAGGCGGTCGGGGCTCGAGGTTGATTTTGGGAAGCGGGGTGTTAACGGTGAAGCCACCTACCTCGTTGTGACCGTTGTGGTAGACTCCATTTTGGAGAGTGTCGTGCTAGATTGGGAGTTTGTTTTGCATGCGGCCAGCGGGCCATTTGCGAAGGCTGTCAGGCCAAGGGAGCGCGGATGTTACGACTCGACGCCCGAGATTTGTGGTGGTTCATCACGCCTACGGTATGCGCCTGCGAGGCCTATGATTAGAGTGGGCGGTAGCTTGGGTATATCCTTAACCCTCAGAGTTTTGGTATGTTTGTTATGATGATCTCATTATTGTGTGCTATGTACGGATAGCATTGTGATATGTGTGAGTTAGAATACATGGTTAGTTGGAAGGTTACGTATGGGGCATGGTAAGTGTGAACCTTAGACTATTTCACATGAGACCTTAGAGGTAAGGTCGTCTTGAGTATAAGATTCGTGTTATGTTTGACCTTTATAAGGGTGAGTCGTATACGTGGGATTTATTTGTGTGATAAGTCTGTGGGTAGTGTGAGATGGAAGTGGTAGCTTCGTGATGTGAATTAGTAAGATTGTTAGGATCGGGAACGAGTTTGTGATTGGGGTCGGGTTGAGGACCATTTGCGGGTCAACCCGTAACCGGTTTGGGGTGGGGTCAGTTAGGTGGTCACGGTGGTAGGGTCACGAGGATGCTAGGCCCAGTTTGTGCGACCAACGTATGAGTTCGTGGGCGCGTTCGACCAAGCGGTTCGTAAAGTAGGAATGGCCTTAATGAAGTTGAGGTTAGTAAGATGACCAAGTTTGGAGGTAGTGACTCGGAGATTTTGAGAGCAGGTAATGACTGAAGTATGGTGCGTTGCGGGAGAGTTCGAGTGTTAGAAGTGCAACGAGTAAGGGAGGAAGATAGCGTGTGTTATCTCGTGGCGCGTATGGCGTTGGCAACTTGTTAGAGGAACTTCATCGATATCCGTCTTGAGAAGGAACATTCGGGACGAATGTTTCTAAGGAGGAGAATGTTATACCCGTAGTTGCGGGGTATGTAAGTGAGGGCGTGCGTGCGAGAAGTGCGAGAAATTTTGAAAGAAAGAAAGATGTGAGTTTTTGACGGAAAAGTTTAGGTTATTTGTGAAGAAAAGGTTCGTTAATGGAATTGGATTCCCAGTTTGGTATTTGGACTTCATAGATTATATTAGAATTTTGAGATTTTATTTTGGAAATGGTCACGTGGGGCCCGGGAGAAATTCTGATTTTGTGGAACGCTTTGTTTTGAGATTTCCGGTAATTTGGATATTTTGAAGGCGAAATACAGGCGAATCGGGGCGACACGTGTCACCCTGTGGCACCTTGGTGATTTTACATTTGTGCACACACCGGTTGGAGTCGTTTTTCGGCCAAGCGTTTTGCGTAACTGCGAAGGAAAATTCCGGCTATGTCGTTTTGTATTTTGCGGATTTTTAGAGGCGAAACATTTTGGACCAACGGGAGGGTGACATGTGTCACCTCGCGATGGAACAAGTGGGCGTGACTTGGCCGAATTGAGGCGTGGTGCTAGATATTTGTGTAGATATTTGTGAGGTTTTAAGGAGTAGGGGCTAGGGTGCACTTGGCTTGATCTTGGCCTTACACTTGCCTTGCACACGTGGCTTAATCTTGGCCGTTGGTTGGCCTTTGGTTTCTTTATAAATACCCTCCCTTGTGAAGACTTATTCATTCCTCCTCACTTTGTCTAAGTCTTGAAATCCCTCCTCCCTCTAGTAGCTCTCGTCCTAAGCCTCTCCCCTCCCTCCTCCTTGTGGCCTTTGGCGAGAAGGGTTCCCACTTGTGGTGCTAGCCAGTGGGGTACCCCACTGCTAGTTGTTTTAGTATAATACCCTTGTTGTGGTATAGAAATACTCCTAGTGTTGTTATAATGCCCAAAATACCTTAGCCTTGTACCTTGTAGTATTCCAAAGATACCTCTTTCACGTGAAGTCAGGAAATACTACCTTTTGTCCTTTTAGTCTCAGCCGAAACCACAAGGAAATCTTGTAGTTGGTTGAAGTATTTGAGTAGAAGTTAGTTAGAACTTCTAAGGGTTGTTTGGAGTGGTTTGGAGCGCGCGGGTGGAGCTAAACCTTGCTCGGGATCGACATTATAACTTGGATAATTTTGGGCTTATCGAGGTAATTATCTTGTCCTCATTGTAATTGGAAATTACATGTTTGTTAGAATATATAGTTGAAGTATACTATATATGGAACTATACTTAGTATTCGGATGTCTTTTGACTTAAGCTGAAGAATAAAGAAGTGGCCCAGTATTTACATAGGGTGTATTGCGATGAGACTTGTGTAGAATTGTACACGTCAGGTTAGGCGTGTAAACCCACGGTTGGCTTGGTAGCGGCCTCGATAGAGGAGGAGATTTCTGTTGTTGCGGGGAGAGTCTTTGCAATTTTCTATAGGAAGATAGAAACTTGTGTTTTGGGGTTAATAGACGTTTGTGACCTTTATAGGTGAAAGTACTAAGAGTAGCGTATTCTACTCAAGGAGTGGAAAGGGCTAGCAAGGTTGTAGTACTTGGAGCATTTTGCTTATTGTCGATAAATCGTCGCGAGGTATGTGAACCTCTTCCTATCTTTTCTAGCATGATTGTTGTGAACTATGTAGTACGGTAGACGTACATGTGCTAAGTGATTTGGTTGGTTTAAAACATAGGGTGTTATAATAGCTTTATGGGAAGTTAGTTATAACGACCTTATGTAAGTGAAAATGGTTTACTGATGTTAGAAGTTAAGAGACTTGATCTTATAAGATAAGAGACTTAACTTATTTGTTTAAATGTGGATGTTTGTGTGAAACCTCATTCGTGAGTAATGAGTACTTGGTTTTTAAAGGGATAATATTTCTTGATTTGGGAATCGGAATGTGTATCGACAGGACCAACTGCGGCGTTAATAAAGGAAAATGTATTGAATAATGATGTGTTGTATTAAAACCGGTAGAAACCTCATCTGCGTAGAAGCTAAGATGAGACAAAATGATATTACATTTTCTAGATCATGATTCTTTGTAATAAGATCGTTATAAACAAGAATAACCTACTCACGTAAGACATATATTACTCGATTGTTCTAAAAGGAATTGAGTGATTAAGTTTATGAACTATGAAACCATTTGAAAATGAAGCTTGAGTAATTGAAACTAGGCAACCGGAATTTAGGAAAAGAATGTTGTTACTGATTTTGAAAAGGAATGTGGGTTGGTCATTCTAATACTACGAATTGTCGGGTGACTTTTATAAAAGTAATGGATCTCTTTTAAAAGAATTTAACGTACGTAGTACTTTAGGGTTAAAACCCGGATTTTGTCATAAAATGAAAGTACTTTGAGTTGTGTATAACTTGCCTATGCTTGTTGTTGTGAAACTTGCCTATGCTTGTTGTTGTGAAACTTGCCTATGCTTGTTGTTGTGAAACTTGCCTATGCTTGTTGTGATAGCCTTTGTTGTGCAAAGCGTTGTATTTACGTGTTCTGGCGTCTCGATGGAGAATTCGGTTGGTAGTTGAGAACTTACTTGGGCGTCGCGGCGGTGGCGGAGAAATTCCGCAGTGCGTTCTGTTGATAGTATTATTATTGTTGTCGCTTTGGACATCGACACGATCGTGGCGCTGCGGGTATGCGTCCATTTTGGTTAAGGTCTTGTGGTAAATCGCTTTGGATATACTGACACGATGCGTAGCGCACGGGTATGTTTCCATTTTGATTACCGCCTTGTTGTTTCCCTTTGGACATTGTGACACGATCGTGGCGCTGCGGGTATCGTCCATTTGGAATGTTGTCTTATTTTTCCCTTTGGACATCACGACACGATCGTAGCGCTGCGGGTATCTTCCGTTTGGATTCTTTGTCTTGTTGTTGAGGTCACGTGGACATGTCTACACGATGCAGAATTCAGGGGCATGTGGCCATGGGACATTGGTATTATTGTTGCATCATGGACATGTCTACACCGATGCGATTTAGGGGCATGCGGCCGTAATGCGAACTGATTGATGTTGTGGGCGTGAGACCCGTAGTTATATTGGAGTGATATTTGTTTTATGTTGTGAGCGTAGTTTGGTTATCATACATGTCTCTGCTTTATATAGACTAGTATGATTTCATTTCTGATGTTATGCAGTTTCACATACTTGGTACTGTTGTCTTGACCTCGCCGGGGCTGCGTTCATCTGCATGGTAGAAAGTACGTCGATCGTGGATCCTCGCTCATAGGATCACGGTTCGGTAGCATTTGAAGCTCCGTTTCTCGGAGGCTTATCTTTTAGTAGGTGTTCCACGAGTTGTAGGTTCTTGTACATTCGGGGTATGGCGGGGCCTGTCCGTCATAGTCATTGTATATCTTAAGTGCATGTAATCTTGTTGTGGGCGGGGTTGTAAAAGATTAAAGCTATTCGGAGTTTTATGTATATACTGAAGGCAACTGTTTTGGTTGGCCTGTTTATTTATTATATCTCTTGTTAAATGACTCATGTTTTATGTTCCGCTGATTTTCTCTGATGTATGTATCACTAGGGTTCCCAGGGTAAGGCACCAGTAACGGGCTCCGGAACGGGTCGTTACACTTTCTCTGTACCAAATTTCATTTAAAACTACTTTGGGTAACTAACACAAATGTATCCTCAAAACAGCCACATAAAATTTGTTTCGGCAGAATTTTTATTAAACAGCACCCAATCTTAGAATAGTCATAACTCCTAATCTGTAAACCCGTTCAAGCCCCATAAAATCTCAAAACGACGAGAACAGAGAGCTACACGTCTCCATATGAACCATCTTTTTATATTCTGTACCATTTGGTACAGTTTTACACTTTTATTCGCTTCCATTCCTGGATCTCGATAGATCCGAGGCAGAAACTTTAAACAGCGATAACTCTCAATCCGTAAGTCGGATAGACCCCCGTAAGGTCTCAAAATGTCCACAACAAGGATATCCAGAACTTTCATTTAGAAACAATTTTCATATTCCCCACATATTAGTACAGTTTTACGTTTCAACGTCCTGCCCTTCTGGATTCCGACGAATCCGAGGCAGCAACTTCAAACTACAATAACTCTCAACTATTAAGTCCGTTTTAATAAATATTTATATATATCTGTCCGTAACAGAGATATTTACAACCATGTAAATTTTCATATAATTCTAATAAGTAAAACTCAATAAAAACAGTCCGTAATTATGTTTTTCCGAATTTCGACCAAATCTAAGGCAGGAACTTTGAACTATGATAACTTTCAAATCGTACGTCCATTTTACCTCATTTTTTGTTCTATATGATCATATTAGAGAGGTGTACCACTCCTCCGAATTTCATCAAATTCTAACAGTTATAACTCAGTGAGAACAGTTCGTAAAGTTCATGACGCAACTAGTTGTCTAAACAATCAAAAGTTCAATATTTCTTTTCAACACTCAATTCTTATTCTAACATGTATTGAACTTAAAATAAAGGATGTTACCAAGAATTTCTGAGTGAGAAAACTCACCTTGTATGTGTGAAATGATTGTTATTCGGTTGCTACAAGGGACTCTTGCTCCCTAGTATTTCTTTTATTGTTGTTCTTCTTGCTTTCTTGTTTTTTTTTCCAGAATTTTCTTCTTCTTGTTCCCTTATTTTTTCCTGATTTTCTAACATTTATGCTATGTACTTTGTTTGTATGTAAATACAATGTATAAGTGGAGAGTTTTCTATAACTTATGGGAGGTGAAATGACAAGAGTTGGAGGGGAAATGAAAAGGGGGGAGGGGTGAAGGGAAAGGATGCATTATCTTTGCATGTTTTTTTTTTTTTTTGTTTTTTTTTTTTTTTTCTTTTGTTTTTTTTCTTATTTTCATTTTATCTATCTATTTATCCAACTTTAACACTAACTCTATCCCATGTAATTTATTCTTTGTTTTCTTATATATATATTTTTATTAACCCAACCACAACTATATATTATTATTATTTTTTTCGGATTTTACAGCCTTATCCTCATTCTGCTGAATCAAGTATGGACCAACTACCTGAACCTTGCCAACATCGAACCAATCGACAACATATACTTAGCCCATCTGAGGCTTCGTAAGGCGTCATCGAACACCTGAAATGATAGCTATTATAATACCCACTCAACACGAGGCAAATAATCCTCACCGCTCCCGAAATCAACATCGACGTAACCTATCTTGAATATGGATAAAGCGTGTTGCTTGTCCGTTTGCCCGAGGTGAATGCAATCACGAGACTCAGCGAGTTCCTATCCACGCTGGTAAAACCTCCGGAAAAAAAAATAGCCGTGGTGGGCTCCACTTTGTCATAAAATAAAAGTAGGAACCGTGCGACCTTACAACCTACGATACATAATATCTCGCATAACCTCCACCGAGTAAACAATCATTGAAAGACAAGATGGTGACTCATCGTCCGACTGCTGGTCGAACGCATCCGAACTCGTGCGATGGTTACCTAAACACGGGCCTAACACCTGTTACACCGTAGTTCGGGGTATGTATGTGAAGGCGTGCGTGCGAGAATACGATAGTAATTTTGGAAAGAAAGAAAGATGTGATTTTTGACGGAAAAGTTTAGGGTTTTGTGAGAAAGGTTCGTTAATGGAATTGGATTCCCAGTTTGGTATTCGGACTTTTGGAATATTTTAGAAGTATTGAAATTTTAATTTAGGAATTGTCACGTGGGGTCCACGAGAGAACTTACGGTTTTGTGAGGCTCACTTTATTTTGGATTTTTGGCATTACGGATTTTTAGAGAGGCGAAATATTTTGGACCAATAGGAGGCGACATGTGTCACCCTTAGTTGGAATGGGTTGGGCGAAAATGTTGGGCTAGTGGACAAGTCAAATGGTCAAGTCTTGGAAGATATTTCTTTGGGTGAGTGGGAGTAGGTAGTGGGCGTTTTTGGTGCTAGTGGAAGGCACGTGGCTCGTTGTTGTGGGGACATATGTCCCGAGGTTGTGGTGGACATATGTCCCGACATTGTGGTGGACACTTGGTTGGAAGACCTCGTTAAATCACATGGATCCAAATCTTCACCTCCATTTGTTTTAATCTTGACCCTTGGTGGTTCTATAAATACCCCTGATAGCAAGACTTCCCGTCACTTAAACATTTTCCAAGTCTCAAAATCCCTCTCCCCCTTAGTGAAGTTCTCGTCCAAACTTCCCCCTCCCTTGAAAGCCTTCGTCAGAAACACCCTCTCCTTAGCAAACTTTGTCCAAAATTCCTAACTCTTAAGTGTTCTTCCTTAGTGTATTAGGAAGATTTTTAACCAAAAGTTAGAAAAGATTTCACACCCTAGCCCCTAAAGCCTCACCTTGGCCGAGAGTTGTGAGGACAAGAACCTTAGTGTTCTTCACTTGTTTAGGGTGGTTCTTAAAGAGGAGTTGGTTAGGAGCGTATTAGGGTTGCTTGGAGCGGGTTGGAGCGTAAGGATTAGGAGCTAAACGTTGCTCAGGATCGACATATAATCTTGGATAATTTTGGGCTTGTCAAGGTAATTATCTTTGTCCCCCTATTGTAATTGGATATTACATGTTGTAGTAATGTATAGTTGAGTATACTATATGTAGAATAAATTTGGATAAGATTTGAACTGTATTTACATTGAACTGTATTTACAGTAGACTTGTAGTATTCCTGTGAAGTAGAATTGAACACGTCCGGTTAGACGTGTTATCCCCTGGGAGTTGTTGGCCTGGTAGCGGGCCTTGGTAGGGGAGGAGATTTATGTGATAGCGGGGGGGGAGGTCTTTGCGAATTTTCGTAGAAATATTCTCTGAAGAGAACTAGAAGTTAATAGGCGTTTTATGGCCATTATAGGTGGAAGTACTACGAGTGGCGTATTACTTGAAGGGTGGAAAAGGCTAGCAATTTGTAGTACTTGGAGTATTTTGCTAATTGTCGATAATCGTCGCGAGGTATGTGAACCTCTTCCTATCTTTTCTAGCATGATATGTTGTGAACTATGTAGTACGGTGAGCGTCATGTGTTAAATGAATTTGGTTGATTTAAAACATAAAGTGTTATAACGGCTTTATGGGAGGTTTGTTATAACAACTTTGTGTGGGCAAAGAAATGGTTTGTGGTTTTTAAAAGATAAAAGACTTGATGTGAAATAATAAGGAATTGGGTTGTGTTAAAAAGTTGTGAAACCGCTTTAATGAGAAATGGGCAATTGGGTTTTAAAAGGAATAATGTTATATTTCGGAAATGAGAACAAGTATCGAACAAACCACTGCAGCGTTAATAAAGGAAAATGTATTGACTAAGTAATTATTATTAAAAACCAGTAGAAACCTCCATCTGCATAGAAGCTAAGATAAGACAAAATTGTATTACATTTTCTAGATCATGGCTGCTTTAATAAGATTGATATAAACAAGAATAACCTACTCACACATAAGGCATATGTTACTCAAATTGTCTTAAAAGAGAATTATGTTGTTAAGTGATTAAGACTATGAACTACGAAACCTTTCGAAAATAAGAGACTTGAGTATTTGAAATTAGGCAAACTTGAACTTTTGGAAAAGAATGTTGTTACTTGTCTTTAAAAGGAAATTATTTTGGTTTACTTAAAATAATAGTTACTCTGTTTTGGATACTACAGTGTTGGTATCGGTGACTTCTTGTGAAAGAATGGATATTTGTAAGAGAATTGAAGTATGGTAATTTGCTTGTGCTTGCTTGTGATAGCCTTGTTGTGTAAAAGTTGTATTCTTATGCTCTGGCGTCTCGATGGAGGCGGTATATTGTGTGTTGTTACATGGACATATACGCACCGATGAAGAATTGCAGGGGCATGCGGCCCGTCTGTGGGTTAATCACGGTATATTGTTATCGTTGTTACATGGACATGCGCCGATGAAGAATTTCGGGGCATGCGGCCATGCGGCGGGTTAATCACCGGTATATTGTTATTGTTGTTACATGGACATATACGCACGGATGAAGAATTAGGGGCATGTGGCGTGCGGCGGGGTTGATTACGATATATTGTTATTGTTGTTACATGGACATATACGCAGATGAAGAATTACGAGGGCATGTGGCCATCTTGGCGGGTTAATTACGATATATTGTTATTGTTGTTACATGGACATATCTGCAGATGAAGAATTCCGGGCATGTGGCGTCTGGCGGGATTGATTACCCAGGTATCTTTGTGCATTACGGACATGTCTACCGATGGAAATTCGGGGCATGTGGCGTGATGCGGGCATGATTGAGATTGTGGGCGTGAGACCGCGGTTATATTTGAGTGATGACTTTGAGGCGTGAGTCCGCCTTTGACATTTGCTTTTATGTTGTGAGCTTAGTTTGGTTATCATACATGTCTCTGTTTTATTTAGTATTATGATTTCGTTCTGATATTTTGATTTCACATACTTGGTACTGTTGTCTTGACCTCCTTGGGGTTGCGTTCATGCAGCGGTAAGTACATCGGTTGTTGATCCTCGTTCTTAGGATCAGCATTGGCGTATTGGGAAGCTCCGTTTTCTCGGAGGCTTATCTTTTGGTATGTTTCCACGAGTTTGTAGGTTTTGTACATTCGGGGTATGGCGAACCTGTCCCATCATAGTTGTTGTAAAAATCTTAGAGTGCATGTAATCTTGTTGTGGCGAGGTTTGTAAAGGATGTAACTGTTCAAAATTTCCGTATATATGCAAGAAGGCAACCATTTCGGTTAGCCTGTTTTCTTATGTTGTATCTTGTTTCCTGTTTAAGTTTTTATTTCTGCTGATTTTCTCTGATGTTGTATCACTAGGGTGCCCGGGTAAGGCACGATCGCGCCCGAGTTAGGTCGTGACAAAAGTGGTATCGAAGCGATTAGTCCTCGGAAAATGTCTGAGGCCAGTGTCTAGTAGTCTTGATTATCGGTGTGTTGTGCACCACATCTATAATCGGAGGTGCGGACATTTAGGATTGGTTTTCATTCTTCTCACTCTAAGATCGTGCCTTAGAGCCGTGTTATAAGTTGGACCCTCGGCGTATTTCATTTTTACGATTATGCCTCGCGCATGGCAATCGGGGCCCGGAAGGGCAAGGCAAGAGGAGTTGCGAGTAGAAGCGGCGGTGGCTCACGATACCACGGTACACGAGCCTCGGTTCCACAACTTGGAGGCGAGAGGAGATGGGTTACAAGGAGATGGCCCGTTTATTGGAGCGATTGTGGCGAACGTGAGGATAAGTGGGCGCCGATTCGATGCACCGTGGTTCACGAGATCGGATAGTTTGAGGCTCACGGGATTTTACGAGTTTGACCGCGAGTTCTGGTCGAGGCACGAGGATGATCCGCGGAGTTCATCAAGCGATTCTGGATCGTGAGTGATCGAGGCTTGGAGACCGAGTCGGTGGTCTTAGGTTCGCGTCGGTTTGCGTGATCTGCGATCGGGTTTGATTCGTGGGGCTGTCGGAGAGCATGCACTTCCAGTGATATGGGACGAGTTCTCGAGGCATTCCTCGCTCACTTCTTGCCTCGCGAGATGAGGAGGCATGGTAAACAATTTATGATCTTTGAGGCGAGAGGCGTGCGGTTCGGGAGTACAATGTGGAGTTTGACTCACTGCTTCAGACGTCCGCGTTAGTATCCGACATGGAGGGCGAGTGCACCGCTACGTTACGAGGCTCGATGACTACTTAGCGAGGCTTGCTCGGGTGTAGCTCTTGTGGGCATGGACATTGCCGCATGCGAGCTTATGCGATTGGGTGTGAGGAGCGGAGAGGTCGATGGAATGGCCGGATCGTGAAGAAGGGCGAGCAGCGAGGTCTTTTGGCGACTTTCGATGCGGATCGCCTCAGCAGCAGACTAGTTATACGCCTCCGCCAGTACAAAGTGGTCCTCCACGATCTTGAGGCTTCGGGATATTGGGAGTAGGCGGGGCTCGAGGTTCAGGTTTTCGGGGGAGTTGGGGTGTTGGCCAGATGAAGCCACCCCGACCTCGGTGCGGTCAATGTGGTAGACCCCATTTTGGGGAGTGTCGTGCTGCCAAGGGAGCCTGTTATATTTGCGGCCGTCAGGGCCATTTTGTGAGGAACTGTCCGACCAGGGGTAGCACGGATGTTACGACTCGACCTTCGGATCGATGGTGGTTCATCACGCCGCTATATCGCCTGCGGCGGGTGTGATTAGTGTAAAGCGGTAGTTACATGTATATCCTTAACGCTCTAGAGATTTGTATGCGTGATATGATGATTTTATGTTGAGTGTTATGTTTGGATAGCATTGTGTAAAATGGTGATCTAGAGAACATGGTTAGTTGATAGGATAAGTATGGGGACATGGAAAGTGTGAACCTTAGAATATTTCACGTTGAGACCTTAGATGTAAGGCCGTCTTGAGTAAAGGATTTTGCAAATGATCCTTGTCGGAGTGCATTATATGCATAGGGTGAATTAGTGTGATAAGTCCATGGGTAGTGTGAGATGGAAGTGGTAGCTTTCATGACGTGAATTACTAAGATTGTTCTGTATCGGGGAACAAGAGTTTGGCGCGATTATGGGTCGGGTTGAGGACCATTCGTGGGTCAACCCGTAGCCCGGCATGAGGTGGGGTCAGCTCGAGGTGGTCCCGCCAGGTGATGGGGTCACGAGGGTGCTAGGCCTAGGTTTTAGGTAACCACTGTATGAGTTCGTGGACGTGTTCGACCAGAATCGGACCATGAAGGCAGGAATGGCCTTAAAGGAATTTGAGGCTAGTAAGATGACCAAGTTTGGAGGTAGTGACTCCAAAGATTTTGAATCTTGAAGTGATGGCGAAGTATGATGCGTGTACTAGAAAGAGTTCGTGTGTTCGAGAAAGTCGGACGAGTAAGGAAAGAAGTGAACATGTGTTGAGAGATAGAAGTGATCATTTTTGTGAAGTGAATGTGCGACAGGAGTATCCTTTGGACCAGGAGCGAGAGTTGGTGTTGTTTTACACCTTCGAGGTGATTCCTCGTTGTCTTGGATTTGGGTTTGGCGTATGATTTTATTATGGCAATATGGGGCATAGTTGGTTTCGTAAGTATAGTAGTGAAGACTATCTGCGCGTGTACATTTGGAGACTTAGAAGGAACATTCGGGAATGAATGTTTCTAAGAGAGAAAAAATGTTACACCAGTAGTTCGGTATGTATGTGAAGGCGTGCGTGCGAGAATACGATAGTAATTTTGGAAAGAAAGAAAGATGTGATTTTTACGGAAAAGTTTCGGGTTTTGTGAGAAAGGTTCGTTAATGGGGTGGATTCCCGGTTGGTATTCGGACTTTTGGAATATTTTAGAAGTATTGAAATTTTAATTTCGGAATTGGTCACGTGGGGCCCATGAGAGAACTACGGTTTGTGAGGCCCACTTTATTTTGGATTTTTGGCATTACGAATTTTCAGAGGCGAAATATTTTGGACCAATAGGAGGCGACATGTGTCACCCTTAGTTGGCATGGGTTGGGCGAAAATGTTGGGCTAGTGGAAGTCAAATGGTCAAGTCTTGGAAGATATTTCTTTGGGTGAGTGGGAGTAGGTAGTGGGCGCTTTTTGGTGCTAGTGGAAGGCCACATGGCTCGTTGTTGTGGGGACATATGTCCCCGAGGTTGTGGTGGACATATGTCCCGACATTGTGGTGGACACTTGGTTGGAAGACCTCATTCTTCACATGGATCCAAATCTTCACCCTCCATTTGTTTTAATCTTGACCCTTGGTGGTTCTATAAATACCCCCCTTGATAGCAAGACTTCTTCATCACTTGAACAATTTCCAAGTCTCAAAATCCCTCTCCCCTTTTAGTGAAGTTCTCGTCCAAACTTCCCCTCCCCCTTCCTTGAAAGCCTTCGTCAAAACACCCTCTCCTTAACCAAACTTTGTCCAAAATTCCTAACTCTTAAGTGTTCTTCCTTAGTGTATTAGGAAGATTTTTAACCAAAAGTTAGAAAAGATTTCACACACAGCCCTAAAGCCTCACCTTGGCCGAGAGTTTTGAGGACAAGAACCTTAGTGTTCTTCACTTGTTTAGGGTGGTTCTTAAAGAGGAGTTGGTTAGGAGCGTATTAGGGTTGCTTGGAGCGGGTTGGAGCGTAATGATTAGGAGCTAAACGTTGCTCAGGATCGACATATAATCTTGGATAATTTTGGGCTTGTCGAGGTAATTATCTTTGTCCCCCTATTGTAATTGGATATTACATGTTGTAGTAATGTATAGTTGAGTATACTATATGTAGAATAAATTTGGATAAGATTTGGCTTGTATTTACATTGTTGTATTTCTGATAGACTTGTAGTATTCTGTGAAGTAGAATTGAACATGTCAGGTTAGGCGTGTTATCCACAGGAGTTGTTGGCACAGTAGCGGGCCTTGGTAGGAGAGAGATTTATGTGATAAGCGGGGAGGTCTTTGCGAATTTTCCGTAGAAATATTCTACGAAGAGAACTAGAAGTTAATAGGCGTTTTATGGCCATTATAGGTGGAAGTACTACGAGTAGCGTATTCTACTTGAAGGGTGGAAAAGGCTAGCAAGGTTGTCGTACTTGGAGCATTTTGCTAATTGTCGATAATCGTCGCGAGGTATGTGAACCTCTTCCTATCTTTTCTAGCATGATATGTTGTGAACTATGTAGTACGGTAGACGTACATGTGTTAAATGAATTTGGTTGATTTAAAACATAAAGTGTTATAACGGCTTTATGGGAGGTTTGTTATAACAACTTTATGTGGGCAAAAAAATGGTTTGTGGTTTTTAAAAGATAAAAGACTTGATGTGAAATAATAAGGAATTGGGTTGTGTTAAAAAGTTGTGAAACCGCTTTAATGAGAAATGGGCAATTGGGTTTTAAAAGGAATAATGTTATATTTCGGAAATGAGAACAAGTATCGAACAAACCACTGCAGCGTTAATAAAGGAAAATGTATTGACTAAGTAATTATTATTAAAAACCAGTAGAAACCTCCATCTGCATAGAAGCTAAGATAAGACAAAATTGTATTACATTTTCTAGATCATGGCTGCTTTAATAAGATTGATATAAACAAGAATAACCTACTCACACATAAGGCATATGTTACTCAAATTGTTTTAAAAGAGAATTATGTTATTAAGTGATTAAGACTATGAACTACGAAACCTTTCGAAAATAAGAGACTTGAGTATTTGAAATTAGGCAAACTTGAACTTTTGGAAAAGAATGTTGTTACTTGTCTTTAAAAAGGGAAATTATTTTGGTTTACTTAAAATAATAGTTACTCTGTTTTGGATACTACGAGTGTTGGTATCAGGTGACTTCTTGTGAAAGAATGGATATTTGTAAGAGAATTGAAGTATGGTAATTTCTTTGTGCTTGCTTGTGATAGCCTTGTTGTGTAAAAGTTGTATTCTTATGCTCTGGCGTCTCGATGGAGGGTCGGTATATTATTGTGTTGTTACATGGACATGTATGCACTTGCAGATGAAGAATTAGGGACGTGCGGCGTCGTGGAGTTAATCACGGTATATTGTTTCCACGAGTTTGTAGGTTTTTGTACATTCGGGGTATGGCGGGCCACTGTCCGTCATAGTTGTTGTAAAAATCTTAGAAGTGCATGTAATCTTGTTTTGGGCGGGGTTTGTAAAGGATGTAGCTGTTCAAAATTTACGTATATATGCGAAGGCAACCATTTAGTTGCTTTGTTTTCTTATGTTGTATCTTGTTTCTGTTTAAGTTTTTATTTAGTTGATTTTCTCACGATGTTGTATCACTAGGGTGCGGGGTAAGGCACGATCGCGGGCGAGGCAGTCGTGACACACCGCGTGATCCTATCACTGGCGGGACTACCTCAGTGACCCACCATCCGGCTGCGAGTTGACCCGCAATCTGGCCTCAACCCGACCCATTTTCGCGCCAAACTCTCTCGTTCCCCGATCCAGAACAATCTTACTAATTCACGTCATGAAAGCTACCACTTCTATCTCAAACTACCCATGGATTTATCACACAAATACTCCATGTATACTATGCACTCCGACAAAGACTAACCGTAAAATCTTTTACTCAAGACGGCCTTACATCTAAGGTCTCGGTCTCAACTGTTATAAATTCTAAAGGCTCGTAATTTCCCTGCCCCTAAACTTACCTTTTCAACTAACCATGTTCTCTAAATCACAATTTTACACAGTGCTTATCCCAACATAACACTTAACATTAGGTCATCATATCACGCGTACTTGTCTCTAGAGGGTTAAGGGTATACCTATAACTATTGCTTTACTTTCCCTTTGTCGCTCTAATCCAAATCCTGCTCTGCTGGCGCATAGCTATATAAGGTGATGAACCAGCCACTGATCCCGAAGGCTGAGTCGTAACATTCGCGCCACCTCTGGTTGGACAATTTCTCGCAAAATGGTCCTGCTGTCTGCCAGCATAACAAACTGTCGAAGTAGCACGACACTCCCCACAATGACACCTACCACATCGGCCACACCGAGGTGGGGGTGGCCTCCTCTGGCTAACACCCATTCCTCTCCGAACCACTGAATCCATGGCCCGACACGGTGGTGAGTTATCCCACTGTATCCTCCTACTAGGACGCCGCAGTAAAGCAGGCATTGGTAAAAGCGACATCTCGGGATGGCGCCTACCACATCGTAAACAACGAAGGCGAATCTGGCTGGCTAGAACCTATGTAAATCGTGAGCTGGAAACCACGGAGCCACGACTCCTGCATACTCGAGCGTCCACGAGCACGTGGAGGACTACTGCGAGCGGCGGAGGGCATAACTAGTCTTCTTGAAATTTGCTGCCTCGAAAGTCACCAAGGACCACTGTTGTCTGGCCTCTTCTCTGGTCTTGCTTAATGCGTCGATCTTTCGTTCCTCGATCTGCTGCGCATAAGCTGTCTGACGGGCAATGTCCATACTTGAAGAGCTACTCTTGTACACCACTTTACTAGATAATCGTCTAGACCCGTGATATATCGGTGCACTATATACTCTGTTTGCTAAAATCCTAGCTAGTAACTGAGCCATCCCTTTGTAATCCATATTCCTGTTCCGGTCGTGGGCCCAAGGCTCATATATCATGGCGCGATAAGGCTCGCTGTTGTACTAAACTCTATTTGGGGCGGCGTCGTGGAACTCGCCCGTGCAGGTATCACCTCGGGTAAAGGTTGGGCCTGTGCCCTCGTACTCCTCTGTGTTCTACTCGCAGCTCCTTCTGCTGCCTTGCCCTTCTAGGCCCGGGTTTCCTTGCGTGGAGGCATAACTGGTAACGAAAGAGACTCGTCAGAGGGGTTCAACTTATAACATAGCTCTAAGGCACGATCTCAGAGTGAGAAGAATGGAAACCAATCCTAAATGTCCTCTGACCTCACGATTATAGATGTGGTGCAACACCGCGATAATCAAGACTTACTAGACACGCGATGCGTAGACACTTTCCGAGGATTAAGCGCTCACGATACCACTTTTGTCACGACCCGATCCCGGGCCCGTGACTGGTGCCTTACCCGGGCACCCAAGTAGATATACATCAGAGTAACCAGCGGAAAATAAAAACAAGACATGAAACAATAAAGAGTAAGAACAGACTAACCAAGAAAATGTCGCCTTTCGGCATGTATATATAAACCAAAACTTGAACAGTTACATCATTTACGAACCCTGTCCACAACAGTACTACATACCTCTAAGAATGTAACTACAACTATGACGGGACAGGGCCCCGCCATACCCCTGAATGTACAAGTACCTACAATGACAAGGGACTATACCAAGGACAAAGCCTCCGGAGAAATGGAGCTTTCCAAGAACCGAACAGTGATCCTAAGAGTATGGATCGAAGCTACGATACCTCGACTGCGGCATGAGCGCAGCCGAAGGAGGTCGATCAACAGTACCAAGTATGTGAAACTGAAAATACTGTAAATGAAGTCATAAGAGTCTATATAAAACAGGAGGCATATATGATAAATAATTTACGATATACAATATGTAAGCAGTCATGTTAAGTCAGGGACTCACGCCCTCAAGTCATCGCTCAAATATAACCATGGGTCTCATGCCCACAATATCAATCGTTCCCGTGGAATTCCTTCTTCACTGCCGGCAGTACATGATGTAACATATAATCAGGTGATGCGACCGTGGCATCCTACCTCACTGTCGGCGTACACATATACAATACATATATATATATATATATATATATATATATATATATATATAACACGCGTGCGGAATCCTCATCGTATAAGCATGGCCATAACGTGCCCTCGGAATCTCTCATCGTAGGTGCAGGTCTTCATGGGGAGCTAGCCCATGGAATAATAATATAACATGCCCCCGGAATCCCTCATCGTGGGTACATGTCTTCACGGGAGCTAGCCCGTGGAGTAAAAATATAACATGGTCGCGTGCCGGAATCCTCATCGTATAAGCATGGCGTGGAGTAATGAAAGCGGGCATCAACGCGTCTGCGCGTGCCGGCATCCTCATAGTATAAGCATGGCCAAGATAAAACACAATGGAAGCATACGTGGAATCGCCGTCCTTGCCGTGCGTCGATAAAAGTCCACAACAAGTCAGGCCCTCCATCGAGAGGCGGTGGTATAAAAATACAATGCTTGCACAACAAACGCTATCACAACTAGCATAGACAAGTTCAACATACTCTTAGTATCATTAACATGTAAATTGATTCACCATTTGTATAAACTCAAGTACTCTCATTTTATGCCAACCATCAGGGTTTAACCCTAAAGTACTACGTCTTTAGTTCTTTCAAAAGATCCATTTCTTTTACAAAGGTCATGATACGTAGTATCAAATAGAGTAACCATCATTTTAAGTAAATCCAAAACAATTTCCATACCTTCTTTTTAAATCAATTTAAGACAAAACCATGCCTTTCTTTTAAACCAAAACACTTCAATTACTCAAGTCTCTTTTCTTGTTATTAATGACCTTATTAAAGCAGCGTGATCTAGGAAATGTAATACAATTTTGTCTTATCTTAGCTTATGCGGATGGAGGTTTCTACTTGTTTTAATAATATTAATTATTTGTCAATATATTTTCCTTTAGTATTGCGATGGGTTGTTCGATACTTATTCTCATTTAGAAATCAAGATAACATTATTATTGAAACCAAGTACTCATTACTCAATATAATTAATTGTCGTTACTATTTCCTTTGTTAATGCTGCAGTGGTTTGTTCGATACTTATTCTCATTTCCGAAATCAATATAACATTATTATTCGAAACCTAGTACTCATTACTCACGAATGAGGTTTCACAACTTTCCACACAATTCAAGTTTTTCACATATCAAATCAAGTCAAATATAATTCAAGCATCTTATCTTTTTTAAAAATCAATAAACCATTCCTTTACCTACATAAAGTTGTTATAATTAACTTCCCATAAAGCCATTATAACACTTTATGTATTAAACCAAATTCATTTTACACACGTACGTCTACCGTACTATATATATTTCGCAAATATAATGCTTGAAGAGATAGGAAGAGGTTCACATACCTCGCGACCATTATCGACTATTAGCAAAACGCTCCCAAGTACTATAACCTTGCTAGCCTTTTCCACCCTTCAAGTAGAATACGCTACTCGTTGTACTTCCACCTATAATGGCCACGAAACGTCCATTAACCTCTAGATCTCTTCGTAGGATATTTCTAAGGACAAGTTCCATAGCATACGGAAAAATCGGCAGCACCTCCCCCGTTTCTACTCAACTTCCCACCTTTTCCAAGGCCCGATGACCGTGATTAGCCTACTATAATTAAGGTGCAATAATACCGAAATCTAAAGAAGGGGATAACACGCCCAAACGGAACGCGATTAACAATCTCTCCTTCATAACAATAATAACTAAAGAAGGGGATAACACGCTTAACGAACGCGATTAACAATCTCTCCTTCATAATAATAACTAAAGAAGGGGATAACACGCTAAGCTAACGCGATTAACAATCTCTCCTTCATAATAATAAGTAAAGAAGGGGATAACACGCCCAAACGGTAACGCGGTTTACTATCTCCCTTCATAATAGCAATAAGTAAAAGAAGGGGATAACACGCCCAAACGGTAACGCGGTTTACTATCTCCCTTCATAACAACAATAAGTAAAGAAGGGGATAACACGCCCAAACGGAACGCGATTAACAATCTCTCCTTCATAATAATAATAAGTAAAGAAGGGGATAACACGCCCAACAGTAGCGGTTTACTATCTCCGCCATAATAGCAATAAGTAAAGAAGGGGATAACACGCCTGACGGTAGCGGTTTACTATCTCCTTCATAATAATAAGTAAAGAAGTCCAAAGTAAAAAGTCCAAAGTAGATACGGTCCTTAAGTTGGGGTCCTTGGCCAACTTTTACAATAATACTTATCCAATTACTTCATTAGTCCTTCAACTTATATTCCAATCTTTATATAAGTTATAGTTTCTTTGTTGTTAACTTCTTAGCGAAATCCAAATCTTTCTTTATATCTTATAGTCCATAATATACCTCCAATATATGTATATCCATATATACATAATAAATCAAATTCACAAAGAGGTTAAGGTTCATTACCTCAAGATAGCCCAAAAACGTGACTGTCCAGATTTTTAGCTACTGCTTCGTCAGCTGAACTTGCAACGTCGATAACTCTCTACTCCAGTATCCTATCGACGAGTGGTTTGTTGCGTTGGAAACTAGACTAGACGAACTTCATTTTAGACTTTTGAAACACCCAAACACTCCTTATACGCTAGGAGATATTCCCTTCCAAACTTGACTAAAACATCTGCCCAAAACAGTTTCGAAAATCTGCCTACTCTCGGCCAAGGGAAGGTTTTTGAGGCTAGGGGTGTGAAATCTTGTCTAACTCTTGGTTAATAATCTTCCTAACACATTAAGGAAGAACACTTATAAGTTTAAGAATTTTTGGACAACATTTGGTTAGGGGAGGGGGGGTTGGACGAAATCAAGATAAAGAAGGAGGGAGAGGAAATGTTTTTCAAGTCTTGTAATATGTTAAGTGTGGCTGATTTTCATCCACTAAGGGGGTTTATATAGCACAACCAAGGGTTGAGATTAACACATGTGTAAGGTAGAGATCATATGTGAAGGTTCCTTCCCACACTTGTCTTACTAAATCCATGCAAGACCTTGACCATGCAAGACTTGCCCACTAAATTTAGCCAAATTCATCCAAGCCAAGACTAGCCATGCAAGACTTTTGGCCACTTGTCTTGCCTACTTGTCCACTAAATTTCGTCCCACATGGCCCAATCTAGGGGTGACACTTGTCGCCCTCCTAATGGTCCAAAATATTTTTATCTCTCGGAACAATTCCATAATCGTAAAAATATTATTGAAAACGTAAAATTTCCTTCACAAGGTTCGGAATATTTTTCGTCGGAAAACAATTCTATCAATCTTACCCTAATTAGGGCGTATACATTATACGTACGTCCTCACATACATACTCGAAACTACGGGGCATAACGGTAGCGTCACGTGGTTATATGTTACACTGGTATCGGCGGTGATGGGGATTCCACGGGCACGCTTTGATATTTGTGTGATTTGATCGCGTCCCAGATTGGGTCGGGTAGTATATGCGTCCCTACATAAAGGGCCGGATTATGTTATGAAAGATAAGTAAGTTATATGGTAATGAACTTGACGATTTTTCCCAAGTCTGTACGAAAGAAAGTGAATATAACTTTTATTGAAAATGGGAAAGATAATAAGTGCGATTAAGTTCATAAGTGGTAATGACACGGCAGGATCGGTATGTACTTCTTTTATACTTGCCCTGTCATTCTTTTATACGATTATGATCATTTCTTGTACTTTATTTACATTCCATATTCAATACTGTTGTCTTGACCCGCCGAGGCTGCGTTAAATGCCGCAGTATTAGGTGCGCGGTTGGTGATCCTTGCTCTTAGGATCTCGGTTGATTTTGGGAAAAAGCTCCATTTGCTCGGAGGCTTAACTCTTGATACAGTTTCCCGAGGTTGTAGATTCATGTATATTCGGGGTATGGCGGGGCCTGTCCGCACGATTGTTATGTTAAAACTCTTAGAAGTGCTGTAGTCACATATGGTGGGTCGGTTTGTAAAGGAAATGAGGCTGCTTGGTTGTATATATGTATTGTCGGGGAAGGTACCCTGTCGGCTAACTGTTGTTTTATACATTGTTTTATTTTGTAAGTTTCATGTATGTTCCGCTGATTTTCTCTCATGTATACTGCAGGGTGCCTGTGAGTAGGGCACGATGTGAGCAGGGTCGGGTCGTGACAAAAGTGGTATCGAGCGATTAGTCCTCGGAAAGTGTCTCTGATGTGTCTAGTAGAGTCTTGATTATCGGTGTGTTGTGCACCACATCTATAATCGGAGGCTGCAGGACATTTAGGATTAGTTTCCATTCTTTTCTCTTTGAGATCGTGCGATGAGATTTGTCATAGTAAGTTGAATCCTCTCGACCTTCTTATGCATGATTATGCCTCGCGGAGCGGCGGGGCCCGAGAAGGGCAAAGCGTGATAGGAGCTGCTAGTGGTACGCAGAGTTACGAGGACTCGGGCACAGACTATGCACGAGGTAGTAGGCGGATCGGCGAGTTATTCTACGGCGGTGAAGAGGCCGAGGCGGCGGTAGCTCGAGAGGTTCCGTGCAGCCTCGATTCCGCGGCCGAGGCGAGTTTAGAGATTATGGAGAAACGGTCGGACTATTGACTAGCATAGTGGTAGGCGGCGCCACGGAGCGGTAGCTAACCCAAGCCAGCGGTTTGAGGATTCGGGATTTTAGGTTGTAGTCCACCCGAGTTTTATGGTTCGAGATCGAGGAAGATCCTCAAGAGTTCGTTCGGCAGCTCTGACGGACTATGCAGTGCTTAGGGCCTCGGATCTGAGTCGGTTGTGTTAGCTGCTTACAGGTTCTGCGATATTGCGTTGAACTGTTTGAGTCTTGGGAGTTGTCGAGAGGTGTGGGTGCTCGTCGGCGGTTGGGATGAGTTCACGGAGGCCTTTCTTGATCACTTTTTGCCTCACGAAATGAGAGAGCCCGTGTTGATAGATTCTTGTCATTGAGGCGAGAATGGGAGGACCATGAGGAATACAACACAGGTTTGACTCGTTGTCGGTATCGCACTATTGTGGGTGATATGGCGGACGAGTTCACCGTATGTGATGGGGCTGGGCGTCGTATGATTCTGCATGCACAGGAGTGGCCCTTCGGGCCGGTATGGATATTGCGAGATGCAAGCTTATGCGCGAGGATAGAGGGCGAGAGAGAGAGTCGGCTAGACTCAGGCGGCCCGAGGGCGGGGCAGCGAGTTCGGGGCATTCGCGAGGCGGGCGGCCTCAGCGGCGAACTAGGTCTACATTTCAGCCGCGAGTGCTCCTTCCGTCTTACGGCGGAGGTTTGGTCGCCGGGATATTCGGGGCGAGTCGAGCTCGAGGCTCTGAGTTCACAGATGTCAGAGGATAGTAGCCAGGGGAAGCCACCTTTGCCCCGGTGTGGTCACTGTAGTAGATTCCATTTTAGGGAGTGTCCTACTACTTCGACAGCTTGTTATGCTTGCGGCCAGCAGGGCCATTTCGTGAGAGACTATCCGACCAGAGGTGGCACTAGTGGGATAAGCGCGATCTCTTGGATCGATTGCGGGTTCTTCGCCGATAGCTAGGCAGGATGTTAAATGCCGCGTGTGGCCAGTCGTGGTGGAAGTTCCCAGTTTTAGCGGTCCTTTGAACCGCCTATATGATTTCAGGTATGTCTTTGGCCCTTTAGAAACTTGTATGCATGATAAAGTTGTGGTATGTTTAAGTGTCATGAACAGATTATATTGAGACTATGTATAAGTTAGAAGGAGTTGGAAGTACGAAAAGATAATCTCTTTTGGGCTTATGATGGACGGATATGCGTGTGCGAGGTATTAGGGTCGTGTGTGGCATTATTGGTATGTCGGGGTGGTAAAAGAAAACTATGTCGCTAATTATAAGTTTGACTCCGAAAGAATATTCGGGGACGAATGTTTCTAAGGGGGGAAGAATGTTACACCCCGTATTTTCAGGACATGTGTTAAGAACGTAAGTAAGAATTCCAAATGTTAAGATTTGAGACTAGTAAAAATTTATCGAAATTATGAAATTGTCGGAAAATGTAATATTGTGACGAATGGGAGGGCGACACGTGTCACCCCCCCCCCCCCTTATGGTTGCCTTGGACGAATTAGGCAAGGGATAAAGGGTCATTTGACCTTTGTTGGATGACTAAGTCTTGCAAGTAGTGAGCTTGAGAATATTGACTAAGTCAAAGGGTCCACAAGGCTTGATATTTAATAAGACCTCATCCAAACCACCCATTTGTTTACATCTTGACCCTCCATTGTGCTATATAATACTAGTAGTAGCAATACAAGCTTAACACTTAGCCAAATTTTCAAAGAAATTGGAAGACCAACAATAGTTGCTCTCGGGTTCACTCAAGGTGAAAAAGTAAAAAATTGTTTCTTGTCGATAAGCTCCACACTTTAAACCAAGGTTCTTGAGTGTATTGTAAGTGTATCTCAATAGAAAATCTCGGGAAAAGATAGTTTTAGTATTAGTCGCAAGGTGAAAACCTAGTTGCTTTCTAGGTTTTGTTTGGAAGTTTGAAGGAAATTGGTTGGTGTTGTTCTAAGGGTCTCAAGTAGCGGATTGAAGTGTCTTGATGAGGCTCTAAGTTGCTAAGGAGCGACTTCGGATTTGGAGTTGGATTAAGATTCGTTGAGGTATAATCTTGTCTCTTAAAAGTGTTACAAAATTATATATATTGTTGTTGTTAGCTTTACATGTTGCTAGCATGAAGTATATGTGTTTGTCACTTTGAACCGGGCAGTGTTGGTGCCCTACACAGGCACCTTACACCTTAACAACTAAGCAAACTGCGGAATTTAAATAACACCTCATTTTTTTTTAAACAAATCGTACGTGCAAGGGCAAAGCCGACAAGGCTGCCATATAATATACATAAACAAAAGACACTACACCGTATTGCAGTCCAATCCACGTATGAATACGGACCTCAAGAGTTTCTTGAACTATGACGGAAAAGGCCCCGTGTACCCATAAGCGTACAAAAGCACATCTTGAAAGAACTTATACCAAAAAGATAAACTCTCGAGCGAAGGAGCTATCCAAAAACTACGAGCGGTCCGCACTGCGATCACCAAACATCGTGCACTGAACTGCGGCGTGACGCGGCCGAGGTCGGTCTGAAGAATGTACCAAGTATGTGAAGCGATGAAATCTTGTAATGAAATCATAACAGTCTAAACAAAACAGGAGACATGTATGATAGCCAACCTACAGTACACAATACATAAGCAGTCATATCAAATCAGGGACGCATGCCCTCAAAGTCACTACTCAAATAACAGTACACAGTGCCTTACTAACAATGAGAGTAAATAGTAGTATACTTACAATATAAAATAGGAAGATCACGATCAAAACAGGACCACCCGCCCGCAGTATCATTAAGCAATCCTACTCCTGGGACTATTTCACCCGCATAGGTCGCGTGAACCTGCATGAGGTATTCCTCGCATGGGACTATTTCACCCGCATAAGCCCTTACGGACTCGCATGAGGTATTCCTCGCATATGCTGTATCCGCCCGCATGGGACTATTTCACCCGCATAAGCCCTTGCGGACTCGCATGAGGTATTCCTCGCATCGTGGGTAGCAAATCCACGGAATATGCAAATGCCACAAACCCGGGGAATGACCCCGTAATGAATAATATACCACTAGCACAACACCGGCTATCATACAATATATATGCAAGTTAAGAATCCCCTAACTTCTTATTATTCTTGTTCACATACACTCTCATTTTAGTTTACTTAAGGCACTAACATGACATTATAAATCAGAATCTAACGCCTCACAGTCACGTGCCGGAATCCCACATCGTATAAGCATGTCGAGTAACACAAATAATGGAAGCATACAGTGGAATCCCGTCATTTGTCGATGCGCCCAAGTAAACTCCGCAAAGGCGGTAGACCCTCCAGAGAGAGTCGCGACGTAATAAAACATAATACTTGTACTCAAATGCTATCACGGCACGTTGGCAATTCTCAATTAAACAAGCCAAAGTACTTATCAAGGCACGTAGAATAATTCTCGATTAAACAAGCCAAAGTACTACGTCGTACGTTCTTTTCAAAGACTTCTTTTATGTAAAACCCGAGATACTAACACGTAGTATCCTTTGTATGTCTATTTTTCAAAGTAAGTTACTACACTTTTAGAAAACTCTTTTCAAAGCTTGAAATCAAGTAACTTCAAATTTTCACAATCTAGGCAACTTATGCCTAATAATCAAAATAGACAACTTTCTTAACCTTCATAAAGCCGTTATAACCAACTTCCCATAAAGCCGTTATAACGGCTTTATGGTTTTAGACATATTCATACCTTTTTATAACCAAGAGACTTATACTTAAAACCAAGTATCACATACTTACAAATCAAGTTTCTTAACTTTCAAAATCTTGTCTCTTAATATTTAGAAAACAAGTTTCTTACTTTTAAACCTCAAGTAACTCACACTTTAAAACAAGTTACCTCTCTTAAATCATGTCATTTCTCCTCTCTTAAAACAATTAAGTAAATCACTCCTTTGACTCTAAAGTCATTATAACGACCCTTAGGTTTTGGAACTAAGGCACTAGCCAAAAGATTTGAAACCACTGGCAAGACTACATGTACTTTAAGTAAAATACTTTCACTTTTAAGAATCCAACTTCACTAAGGCAATGGATTATACAACTTACAATTTAAACATCAAAGTACAATCAAGGAAGTACATAGAACAAATTCTATTTTAGGCAATCCAAATACAACCAAGGAATGGATCGTTTAAGGAGTAGGAAATACTTTCTTTATCTTAAGGAATCATGCTAGAAGAGGAGATAGTTCACATACCTTTTGGTTAAATCCACAAGCTAAGCCGAATACGCGATGCGTGAAGTGTCAACCTATAATGGTCACAACAAGACTATCAACTTCTAGTCTCTAACGTAGAATAATACTAAGTATACGGTCTCTAATTCTACGGAAAATCGGGCAGCACTTCCTTTGTTTTTACTCACTTTGCCACCTTTTTCAAGGCCGAATACAATAACCAACACGCCACATTTAAGGCTCAAAACAACAACCAAACAAAGGGGATTACATGCCTTGTCGTGTAAAATTCCGCCCACAATTAATCTGAAGTAGTTCCAAATTCAAGCCGTTCTCGACCAACAACATAACCGTCAATTCAAAGTCTTTTCCAATCCTTTTCCAATTCCAAGTTCTAAGGTCTAACATGTTATATAGTTATAAACAACTTCAACAACTACAATTTCCTTCTTATACAACATGCGACGACTTAAACTAATAATCAACTTGAATTGTAATCTTAAGGCTAAACATGCTAGTTTTCGGATTAGGGTTCCAATGGCCAAAACACTTATCAAACCTCATAATATATAACTCATGCTTGCTAATATCCATAGCTACAATGATAAGTAAACTTTAATTGCTAAAACGACAAAATTTATACCTTTACAAGCCCTTAAAATGTCCAAGATTCAAAGTCGCTCCTTAGCAATTCTTAGCTCCTTTCCTTATGTTCCAATCCGCTCCAAGCACTCCTTAGAAGCCTATGAAGAACTCATCTTCAAGTTCCAACTTCAAAGTTGAAGAACTCCTTAAGTTTTCGCCTTGCGACTAATACGAAAACGTCACTTTTCCGAAATCTTTCTATTAAGATATCCTTACAATACCCTTAGGGACATTGGTTTTAAGTCTTGTGAACAATGGATCAAAACTACAATTTTTTTGTGTGGGAACCCCTCCAAACCCGAGAGCAACTCAAGCACAAGAACAAGGTTTCTAATTTTTCTAAGTGTTCAAGACTAGTCTTGCACTAGTGTAGTGAATATATAACACATTGATGGCTTAGATTAATACATTTGTGGGCTAGGATGAAGGACAATTAATGTAAAGCCAAGTGGACAAGTTGACTTGGTCAACAATCTCAAGCTTGAAGACTTATCTTCCTTGATGGTCAATGACCATTTTACCCCTATAATTTTCGACCAAGACCATATGTGGGGGTGCCACGTGTCGCCCTCTCATTCGTCCATAAAATTCTGTAACCCTCGTGGGCCCCACAAAATGTAAAATTCCTCGGGTGGGCCCCACGTGACCAAATCCGTAAAAATAAATTTCCATAATTATAATAAGTTCCATACTCTTCAAATAATACATTTTGAGAATTCAATTCTCAACAACGAACATTTTTCTTTTCCGACGTTCGGAAGATTTTCCGTCGGAAAAACAATTCTTCCTTTCGTACCAATTTCCAAGTCTTGATTCCTTACATACCTTCTCTTAAACATGTCCTGGACTTACGGGATGTAACAGTGTTGAAGTTTATAAGTATTATGGATTGATTGTAGCCTTAAAATTCGAAATGTAATGTAAGCCATGTGAAGTTGGATTACAATTTGGTCGTTTATTAGAATTGTCGCATGTTAATTACTTGAAGATTATAGTGGTTATAATCGATTGCGACTTGATATCATGTTATGCTAACAACTTGGATTGAAATAGAAATTGGATAATAATTGGTGTTATTATACTCTATGTGGCCGAATTGGACTTGTAGGTTGTATTAGTTTGATATCGTTTGTGGGGCGGAATTTTACACGTCTAGTAGGCGTGTAATCCCCTATTGATTAATTGCATTGATTGGGCCTTAAATGTGGCGTGTTTGGTTATTGAATTCGGCCTTGAAAAAGGTGGCAAAGTAAGTAGAAAAAGGAGAGTCTTTGTCCGATTTTCCGTAGAATTTAGTGACTTAGCACTTAGAATATTCTACGTTTGAAGTAAGAGGTTAATGGACGTATTGTGACCATTATAGGTTGAAGTACTAAGTATAGTGTATCCTACTTGAAGGATGGAATAGCTATCAAGGTTGAAGTACTTTGGAGCATTTTGCTACTTGTCGATAATCGTCGCGAGGTATGTGAACCTCTTCCTTCCTTTGGCATGATTCTTTGTATGGAATATACATGTGGTATTATTTCATGTTTCCTTCTACTCTTAGAAGTTAAGAGGTAGGTGTGTGATTTACTCTATGTAAAGTTTATGTCAAAGTTATCCTAAGTCCTTACCAAGTCTTATGGGGGATGTTGGTAAGAGTCGTGTCACGCCCCGAACCCTGGGCCCGTGACTGGTGCCCTACCTGGGCACCCTTCTACCTTAACAACTAAGCAAACTGCGAAAATTAAATAACACCTCTTTTTTTTTAAACCAACATACGCATGAGGAAAAGCCGACAAAGCTGCCATAATATACATAAACAAAAGACATTACATTGTACATGAGTTCAATCCCACATATGAATACAGACCTCTAACAGTTTTACTGAAATATGACGGGACAAGGCCCCGCCGTACCCATAACCGTACAAAAGCCTGTACTGAAAGAACTTATACCAAAAAGATAAACTCGAATGAAGGAGCTATCGAAAACTACGAGCGTGGTCCTACACTGCCGATCACCAAGCGGCGTACCTAAACTGCGGCATGAACGCCGAAAGGAGGTCGGTCTGAAGAATGTACCAAGTATGTGAAGCGATAAATCAGAATGAAATCATAACAAGCAAGCAGAGACATGTATGATAGCGAACCTACGATACAATACATAAACATCATATCAAGTCGGGGACGTATGCCTCAAAGTCATTACTAAAATATAACCATGGGTCTCACGCCCATAATCTCAATCAGCGGTGGTATAACGTCTTGGGGTTTACCCTCATTTATACTCTTACCACGGAGAAGGTGGTAGCGGTGGTATAACGTCTTGGGGTTTACCCTCATTTATACTCTTACCTGGAGAAGGTGGTATAACGTCTTGGGGGTTTACCCCTCATTTATACTCTTACCCTAGCTCAACTGACCATCAAACAAAACATAAGCACTACCATGTCTTTTATAAAAATCCGGGAATTTAACCCAAGTATTACAAATAACGGCATACCCGGAATCCCACATCAGCGTCGATGCGTCGAGTAACTTTCAACAAGACAGACCTCTCCAACCGAGAGTCGCGACAGCGTAATAAAACATAATACTTGCACTCAAAGGCTATCACCGACACATGGGCAATTCTCAATTAATCAAGCCAAAGTACTTATCAAGGCACACATAGAATAATTCTCAATTAATCAAGCCAAAGTACTACGTACGTACATTCTTTTCAAAAGACTCATTTTTATGTAAAACTCCAAGATACTAACACCGTAGTATCAAGGTGTGTCTATTTTTTCAAAGTAAGTTACTACACTTTTAGAAAACTTATTTCAAAGCTTGAAATCAAGTAACTTCAAATTTTCACAATCTAGGAAACTTATGCTAATAATCAAAATAGACAACTTTCTTAACCTTCCATAAAGCCGTTATAACCAACTTCCCATAAAGCCATTATAACCTTTATGGTTTTAGACATATTCATTCCTTTTTATAACCAATAGACTTATACTTAAAACCAAGTATCACATACTTACAAATCAAGTTTCTTACTTTCAAAATACTTCAAGTCTCTTAATATTTAGAAAACAAGTTTCTTACTTTTAAACCTCAAGTAACTCACACCTTTAAAACAAGTTACTTCTCTTAAATCATGTCATTTCTCCTCTCTTAAAACAATTAAGTAAATCACTCCTTTAACTCCCTAAAGTCATTACAACAACCCTTAGGTGTTGGAACTAAGGCACTAGCCAAAGGTTTGAAACCACTTCCTTTTCAAGACTCTAAGTACTTTAAGTAAAATACTTTCACTTTTAAGAATCCAAACTTCACTAAGGAAATGGATTATACAACTTACAATTTAAACATCAAAGTCCAATCAAGGGAGTACATAGAACGAATTCTATATTAGGCAATCCAAATACAACGAGGAATGGATCGTTTAAGGAGTAGGACATACTTTCTTTATCTTAAGGAATCATGCTAGAAGAGGAGATAGTTCACATACCTTTGGCTAAATCCACAAGCTAAGCGAATCGCTGCACGTAGAAGTGTCAACCTATAATGGTCACAACAAGACTATCAACTTCTAGTCTCTAACGTAGAATAATACTAAGTATACGGTCTCTAATTCTACGGAAAATCGGGCAGCACTTCCTTTGTTTCTACTCACTTTGCCACCTTTTTCAAGGCCGAATACAATAACCAACACGCCACATTTAAGGCTCAAATCAACAACCAAACAAAGGGGATTGCACGCCTTACAATACGTGTAAAATTCCGCACCACAATTAATACGAAGTAGTTCCATATTTAAGCCATTCTCGGCCAACAACATAACCAACAATTCAAAGTCTTTTCCAATCCTTTTCCAAATCCAAGTTCTAAGGTCTAACATGTTATATACTCATAACAACTTCAACAACTACAATTTCCTTCTTTCTACAACATGCGACGACTTAAACTAATAATCGACTTGAATTGTAATCTTAAGGCTAACATGCTAGTTTTCGGATTAGGGTTCCAATAGCCAATATAATTATCAAACTTCATACTATACATCTCATTCTTGCTAATATCCATAGCTACAATGATAAGTAAACCTTAATTGCTAAAACGACAAGAATTATACCTTTTCAAGCCCTTAAAATTTCCAAGCTTAACACTTAGCCAAATTTTCAAAGAAATTGGAAGACCAACAATAGTTGCTCTCGGGTTCACTCAAGGAGAAAAAGAAAAAAAATTGTTTCTTGTCCAATAAGCTCCACACTTTAAACCAAGGTTCTTGAGTGTATTGTAAGTGTATCACAATAGAAAAATCTCGGGAAAAGATAGTTTTCGTATTAGTCGCAAAGTGAAAACCTAGTTGCTTTCTAGGTTTTGTTTGGAAGTTTGAAGGAAATTGGTTGGTGTTGTTCTAAGGGTCTCAAGTAGCGGATTGAAGTGTCTTGATGAGGCTCTAAGTTGCTAAGGAGCGACTTCGGATTTGGAGTTGGATTAAGATTCGTTGAGGTATAATCTTGTCTCTTAAAAGTGTTACAAAATTATATATATTGTTGTTGTTAGCTTTACATGTTGCTAGCATGAAGTATATGTGTTTGTCACACCCCGAACCCCCGGCGTGGTGGTGCCCTACACAGGCACCATACCTTAACAACTAAGCAAATGCGAATTTAAATAACACCTCATTTTTTTAAACAAATCGTAGTCGAGGGCAAAGCCGACAAGGCTGCCATATAATATACATAAACAAAAGACACTACACCGTACATGAGTCCAATCCCACATATGAATACAGACCTCTAAGAGTTTTACTGAACTATGACGGGACAAGGCCCCGCCGTACCCATAACTGTACAAAAGCCTGTACTGAAAGAACTTATACCAAAAAGATAAACTCCCGAACAGAAGGAGCTATCCAAAACTACGGCGGTCCTACACTGCCGATCACCAAACATCGTACTGAACTGCGGCAGATGAACGCGGCCCGAAGGAGGTCGGTCTGAAGAATGTACCAAGTATGTGAAGCGATGAAATCAGTAATGAAATCATAATCTAAACAAAGCAGAGACATGTATGATAGCCAACCTTGATCTGATACATAAGCGGTCATATCAAATCGGGACGCGCGCCTCAAAGTCACTACTCGAATAACGATTACGGTGCCTTACTAACAATGAGAGTAAATAGTAGTATACTTACAATATAAAATAGGAAGATCACGATCAAACAGACCACCCGCGCGGTATCATTAAGCAATCCTACTCGCGGGACTATTTCACGCGTAGGTCGCGTGAACCGCGTGAGGTATTCCTCGCATGGGACTATTTCACCCGCATAAGCCCTTACGGACTCGCATGAGGTATTCCTCGCATATGCTGTATCCGCCCGCATGGGACTATTTCACCCGCATAAGCCCTTGCGGACTCGCATGAGGTATTCCTCGCATCGTGGGTAGCAAATCCACGGAATATGCAAATGCCACAAACCCGGGGAATGACCCCGTAATGAATAATATACCACTAGCACAACACCGGCTATCATACAATATATATGCAAGTTAAGAATCCCCTAACTTCTTATTATTCTTGTTCACATACACTCTCATTTTAGTTTACTTAAGGCACTAACATGACATTATAAATCCGGGAATCTAACCCGCCTCCTGGTCACATGCCCCGGAATCCCACATCGTATAAGCATGTCCAAGGAGTAACACAAATAATGGAAGCATACCCGTGGAATCCCACATCACGTCGATGCATTGAGTAAACTCATTAACAAGACGGTGAGCACTCGCCAGAAGTGACGCGTAATAAAACATAATACTTGTACTCAAATGCTATCACCAGCACACATTGGCAATTCTCAATTAAACAAGCCAAAGTACTTATCAAGGCACACATAGAATAATTCTCAATTAAACAAGCCAAAGTACTACGTACGTACATTCTTTTCAAAAGACTTCTTTTTATGTAAAACCCCAAGATACTAACACCCGTAGTATCACTGTATGTCTATTTTTCAAAGTAAGTTACTACACTTTTAGAAAACTCTTTTCAAAGCTTGAAATCAAGTAACTTCAAATTTTCACAATCTAGGCAACTTATGCCTAATAATCAAAATAGACAACTTTCTTAACCTTCCATAAAGCCGTTATAACCAACTTCCCATAAAGCCGTTATAACCCTTTATGATTTTAGACATATTCATTCCTTTTTATAACCAAGAGACTTATACTTAAAACCAAGTATCACATACTTACAAATCAAGTTTCTTAACTTTCAAAATACTTCAAGTCTCTTAATATTTAGAAAACAAGTTTCTTCTACTTTTAAACCTCAAGTAACTCACACCTTTAAAACAAGTTACCTCTCTTAAATCATGTCATTTCTCCTCTCTTAAAACAATTAAGTAAATCACTCATTTGACTCCCCTAAAGTCATTATAACGACCCTTAGGTTTTGGAACTAAGGCACTAGCCAAAAGATTTGGAAACCACTTCCTTGTGAGACTACATGTACTTTAAGTAAAATACTTTCACTTTTAAGAATCCAACTTCACTAAGGCAATGGATTATACAACTTACAATATAAACATCAAAGTACAATCAAGGAAGTACATAGAACAAATTCTATTTTAGGCAATCCAAATACAACCAAGGAATGGATCATTTAAGGAGTAGGACATACTTTCTTTATCTTAAGGAATCATGCTAGAAGAGGAGATAGTTCACATACCTTTCGGCTAAATCCACAAGCTAAGCGAATCGCGTGCGTAGAAGTGTCAACCTATAATGGTCACAACAAGACTATCAACTTCTAGTCTCTAACGTAGAATAATACTAAGTATACGGTCTCTAATTCTACGGAAAATCGGGCAGCACTTCCTTTGTTTCTACTCACTTTGCCACCTTTTTCAAGGCCGAATACAATAACCAACACGCCACATTTAAGGCTCAGAACAACAACCAAACAAAGGGGATTACACGCCTTACAATACGTGTAAAATTCCGCCCCACAATTAATACGAAGTAGTTCCAAATTCAAGCCATTCTCGGCCAACAACATAACCATCAATTCAAAGTCTTTTCCAATCCTTTTCCAATTCCAAGTTCTAAGGTCTAACATGTTATATAATTATAAACAACTTCAACAACTACAATTTCCTTCTTATACAACATGCGACGACTTAAACTAATAATCAACTTGAATTGTAATCTTAAGGCTAAACATGCTAGTTTTCGGATTAGGGTTCCAATGGACAAAACACTTATCAAACCTCATAATATATAACTCATGCTTGCTAATATCCATAGCTACAATGATAAGTAAACTTTAATTGCTAAAACGACAAAATTTATACCTTTACAAGCCCTTAAAATTTCCAAGATTCAAAGTCGCTCCTTAGCAATTCTTAGCTCCTTTCCTTATGTTCCAATCCGCTCCAAGCACTCCTTAGAAGCCTATGAAGAACTCATCTTCAAGTTCCAACTTCAAAGTTGAAGAACTCCTTAAGTTTTCGCCTTGCGACTAATACGAAAACGTCACTTTTCTGAAATCTTTCTATTAAGATATCCTTACAATACCCTTAGGGACATTGGTTTTAAGTCTTGTGAACAATGGATCAAAACTACAATTTTTTTGTGTGGGAACCCCTCCAAACCCGAGAGCAACTCAAGCACAAGAACAAGGTTTCTAATTTTTCTAAGTGTTCAAGACTAGTCTTGCACTAGTGTAGTGAATATATAACACATTGGATGGCTTAGATTAATACACTTGTGGGCTAGGATGAAGGACAATTAATGTAAAGCCAAGTGGACAAGTTGACTTGGTCAACAATCTCAAGCTTGAAGACTTATCTTCCTTGATGGTCAATGACCATTTTACCCCTACAATTTTCGACCAAGACCATATGTGGGGGTGCCACGTGTCGCCCTCTCATTCGTCCATAAAATTCTGTAACCCTCGTGGGCCCCACAAAACGTAAAATTCCTCGGGTGGGCCCCACGTGACCAAATCCGTAAAAATAAATTTCCATAATTATAATAAGTTCCATACTCTTCAAATAATACATTTTGAGAATTCAATTCTCAACAACGAACATTTTTCTTTTCCGACGTTCGGAAGATTTTCCGTCGGAAAAACAATTCTTCCTTTCGTACGATTTCCAAGTCTTGATTCCTTACATACCTTCTCTTAAACATGTCACGGACTTACGGGATGTATGATGTTGAAGTTTATAAGTATTATGGATTGATTGTAGCCTTAAAATTCGAAATGTAATGTAAGCCATGTGAAGTTGGATTACAATTTGGTCGTTTATTAGAATTGTCGCATGTTAATTACTTGAAGATTATAGTGGTTATAATCGATTGCGACTTGATATCATGTTATGATAACAACTTGGATTGAAATAGAAATTGGATAATAATTGGTGTTATTATACTCTATGTAGCCGAATTGGACTTGTAGGTTGTATTAGTTTGATATTGTTTGTGGGGCGGAATTTTACACGTCTAGTAGGCGTGTAATCCCCTATTGATTAATTGCATTGATTGGGCCTTAAATGTGGCGTGTTTGGTTATTGAATTCGGCCTTGAAAAAGGTGGCAAAGTAAGTAGAAAAAAGGAGGTGCTGTCCGATTTTCCGTAGAATTTAGTGACTTAGCACTTAGAATATTCTACGTTTGAAGTAAGAGGTTAATGGACGTATTGTGACCATTATAGGTTGAAGTACTAAGTATAGTGTATCCTACTTGAAGGATGGAATAGCTATCAAGGTTGAAGTACTTTGGAGCATTTTGCTACTTGTCGATAATCGTCGCGAGGTATGTGAACCTCTTCCTTCCTTTGGCATGATTCTTTGTATGGAATATACATGTGGTATTATTTCATGTTTCCTTCTACTCTTAGAAGTTAAGAGGTAGGTGTGTGATTTACTCTATGTAAAGTTTATGTCAAAGTTATCCTAAGTCCTTACCAAGTCTTATGGGGGATGTTGGTAAGAGTCGTGTCACGCCGAACCACGGGCGTGGTTTGGTGCCTACAGGCACCCTTCTACCTTAACAACTAAGCAAACTGAGAAAATTAAATAACACCTCTTTTTTTTTAAACCAACATACGTACAAGGGAAAAGCCGACAAAGCTGCCATAATATACATAAACAAAAGACACTACATTGTACATGAGTTCAATCCCACATATGAATACAGACCTCTAAGAGTTTTACTGAAATATGACGGGACAAGGCCCCGCCGTACCATAAGTACAAAAGCACATCTTGAAAGAACTTATACCAAAAGATAAACTCCCAACGAAGGAGCTATCCAAAACTACGGCGGTGGTCCTACACTGTCGATCACCAAAGCGTACCTAAACTGCGGCGTGAACGCACCCGAAGGAGGTCGATGCGAAGAATGTACCAAGTATGTGAAACAGTAAATACTGTAATGAAATCATAACAGTCTAACAAAACAGGAGACGTGTATGATAGCCAACCTACAGTACACAATACATAAACAGTCATATCAAGTCAGGGACGTATGCCCTCAAAGTCATTACTAAAATATAACCATGGGTCTCACGCCCATAATCTCAATCAAAGCAGGTGGTATAACGTCTTCGGGGTTTACCCCTCATTTATACTCTTACCCTGGAGAAGGTGGTAAGCGGTGGTATAACGTCTTGGGGTTTACCCTCATTTATACTCTTACCACGGAGAAGGTGGTAAGCGGTGGTATAACGTCTTGGGGGTTTACCCCTCATTTATACTCTTACCCTGGAGAAGGTGGTATAACGTCTTGGGGGTTTACCCCTCATTTATACTCTTACCCTAGCTCAACTGACCATCAAACAAAATATAAGCACTACCATGTCTTTTATAAAAATCAGGGAATTAAACCCAAATACTACAAATAACGAAACCAAAAACGTGGAATCCCACATCACCGTCGATGCGTCCAGTAACTTACAACAAGATAGCCTCCAACCGAGAGTCGCGACAGCGTAATAAAACATAATACTTGCACTCAAAGGCTATCACCAGCACACATGGGCAATTCTCAATTAATCAAGCCAAAGTACTTATCAAGGCACACATAGAATAATTCTCAATTAATCAAGCCAAAGTACTTATCAAGGCACACATAGAATAATTCTCAATTAATCAAGCCAAAGTACTACGTACGTACATTCTTTTCAAAAGACTCCTTTTTATGTAAAACTCCAAGATACTAACACCCGTAGTATCAAGGTGTGTCTATTTTTTTCAAAGTAAGTTACTACACTTTTAGAAAACTTATTTCAAAGCTTGAAATCAAGTAACTTCAAATTTTCACAATCTAGGAAACTTATGCCTAATAATCAAAATAGACAACTTTCTTAACCTTCCATAAAGCCGTTATAACCAACTTCCCATAAAGCCATTATAACCTTTTATCGTTTTAGACATATTCATTCCTTTTTATAACCAATAGACTTATACTTAAAACCAAGTATCACATACTTACAAATCAAGTTTCTTCTACTTTCAAAATACTTCAAGTCTCTTAATATTTAGAAAACAAGTTTCTTCTACTTTTAAACCTCAAGTAACTCACACCTTTAAAACAAGTTACCTCTCTTAAATCATGTCATTTCTCCTCTCTTAAAACAATTAAGTAAATCACTCCTTTGACTCCCCTAAAGTCATTATAACGACCCTTAGGTTTTGGAACTAAGGCACTAGCCAAAAGATTTGGAAACCACTTCCTTGGCAAGACTTTATGTACTTTAAGTAAAATACTTTCACTTTTAAGAATCCAACTTCACTAAGGCAATGGATTATACAACTTACAATATAAACATCAAAGTACAATCAAGGAAGTACATAGAACAAATTCTATTTTAGGCAATCCAAATACAACCAAGGAATGGATCATTTAAGGAGTAGGACATACTTTCTTTATCTTAAGGAATCATGCTAGAAGAGGAGATAGTTCACATACCTTTTCGGCTAAATCCACAAGCTAAGCCGAATACGCCGTACGTAGAAGTGTCAACCTATAATGGTCACAACAAGACTATCAACTTCTAGTCTCTAACGTAGAATAATACTAAGTATACGGTCTCTAATTCTACGGAAAATCGGGCAGCACTTCCTTTGTTTCTACTCACTTTGCCACCTTTTTCAAGGCCGAATACAATAACCAACACGCCACATTTAAGGCTCAGAACAACAACCAAACAAAGGGGATTACACGCCTTACAATACGTGTAAAATTCCGCCCCACAATTAATACGAAGTAGTTCCAAATTCAAGCCATTCTCGGCCAACAACATAACCATCAATTCAAAGTCTTTTCCAATCCTTTTCCAATTCCAAGTTCTAAGGTCTAACATGTTATATAATTATAAACAACTTCAACAACTACAATTTCCTTCTTATACAACATGCGACGACTTAAACTAATAATCAACTTGAATTGTAATCTTAAGGCTAAACATGCTAGTTTTCGGATTAGGGTTCCAATGGCCAAAACACTTATCAAACCTCATAATATATAACTCATGCTTGCTAATATCCATAGCTACAATGATAAGTAAACTTTAATTGCTAAAACGACAAAATTTATACCTTTACAAGCCCTTAAAATTTCCAAGATTCAAAGTCGCTCCTTAGCAATTATTAGCTCCTTTCCTTATGTTCCAATCCGCTCCAAGCACTCCTTAGAAGCCTATGAAGAACTCATCTTCAAGTTCCAACTTCAAAGTTGAAGAACTCCTTAAGTTTTCGCCTTGCGACTAATACGAAAACGTCACTTTTCCGAAATCTTTCTATTAAGATATCCTTACAATACCCTTAGGGACATTGGTTTTAAGTCTTGTGAACAATGGATCAAAACTACAATTTTTTTGTGTGGGAACCCCTCCAAACCCGAGAGCAACTCAAGCACAAGAACAAGGTTTCTAATTTTTCTAAGTGTTCAAGACTAGTCTTGCACTAGTGTAGTGAATATATAACACATTGGATGGCTTAGATTAATACACTTGTGGGCTAGGATGAAGGACAATTAATGTAAAGCCAAGTGGACAAGTTGACTTGGTCAACAATCTCAAGCTTGAAGACTTATCTTCCTTGATGGTCAATGACCATTTTACCCCTACAATTTTCGACCAAGACCATATGTGGGGGTGCCACGTGTCGCCCTCTCATTCGTCCATAAAATTAGTAACCTCGTGGGCCACAAAATGTAAAATTCCTCGGGTGGGCCCACATGACCAAATCCGTAAAAATAAATTTCCATAATTATAATAAGTTCCATACTCTTCAAATAATACATTTTGAGAATTCAATTCTCAACAACGAACATTTTTCTTTTCCGACGTTCGGAAGATTTTCCGTCGGAAAAACAATTCTTCCTTTCGTACCAATTTCCAAGTCTTGATTCCTTACATACCTTCTCTTAAACATGTCCTGGACTTACGGGATGTAACAGTGTTGAAGTTTATAAGTATTATGGATTGATTGTAGCCTTAAAATTCGAAATGTAATGTAAGCCATGTGAAGTTGGATTACAATTTGGTCGTTTATTAGAATTGTCGCATGTTAATTACTTGAAGATTATAGTGGTTATAATCGATTGCGACTTGATATCATGTTATTCTAACAACTTGGATTGAAATAGAAATTGGATAATAATTGGTGTTATTATACTCTATGTGGCCGAATTGGACTTGTAGGTTGTATTAGTTTGATATCGTTTGTGGGGCGGAATTTTACACGTCTAGTAGGCGTGTAATCCCCTATTGATTAATTGCATTGATTGGGCCTTAAATGTGGCGTGTTTGGTTATTGAATTCGGCCTTGAAAAAGGTGGCAAAGTAAGTAGAAACAAAGGAGGTGCTGTCGGATTTTCCGTAGAATTTAGTGACTTAGCACTTAGAATATTCTACGTTTGAAGTAAGAGGTTAATGGACGTATTGTGACCATTATAGGTTGAAGTACTAAGTATAGTGTATCCTACTTGAAGGATGGAATAGCTATCAAGGTTGAAGTACTTTGGAGCATTTTGCTACTTGTCGATAATCGTCGCGAGGTATGTGAACCTCTTCCTTCCTTTGGCATGATTCTTTGTATGGAATATACATGTGGTATTATTTCATGTTTCCTTCTACTCTTAGAAGTTAAGAGGTAGGTGTGTGATTTACTCTATGTAAAGTTTATGTCAAAGTTATCCTAAGTCCTTACCAAGTCATATGGGGGATGTTGGTAAGAGTCGTGTCACGCCCCGAACCCTGGGCCCGTGACTGGTGCCCTACCTGGGCACCCTTCTACCTTAACAACTAAGCAAACTGCGAAAATTAAATAACACCTCTTTTTTTTTAAACCAACATACGTACAAGGGAAAAGCCGACAAAGCTGCCATAATATACATAAACAATAGACATTACATTGTACATGAGTTCAATCCCACATATGAATACAGACCTCTAAGAGTTTTACTGAAATATGACGGGACAAGGCCCCGCCGTACCCATGCATACAAAAGCTCTTGAAAGAACTTATACCAAAAGATAAACTCCGACGAAGGAGCTATCCAAAACTCGAGCGGTCCTACACTGCCGATCACCAAACAGCGTACCTAAACTGCGGCGTGAACGCGGCCGAAGGAGGTCGATGCGAAGAATGTACCAAGTATGGAACAGAAATCACGTAATGAAATCATAACGATTAACAAACAGAGACATGTATGATAGCCAACCTACGATACAATACATAAATCATATCAAGTCAGGGACGCATGCCCTCAAAGTCATTACTAAAATATAACCATGGGTCTCACGCCCATAATCTCAATCAAAGCAGGTGGTATAACGTCTTGGGGGTTTACCCCTCATTTATACTCTTACCCTGGAGAAGGTGGTCAAGCAGGTGGTATAACGTCTTGGGGGTTTACCCCTCATTTATACTCTTACCCTGGAGAAGGTGGTAAAGCAGGTGGTATAACGTCTTGGGGGTTTACCCCTCATTTATACTCTTACCCTGGAGAAGGTGGTATAACGTCTTGGGGGTTTACCCCTCATTTATACTCTTACCCTAGCTCAACTGACCATCAAACAAAACATAAGCACTACCATGTCTTTTATAAAAATCCGGGAATTTAACCCAAGTACTACAAATAACGAAAGCATACCCGTGGAATCCCACATCACTGTCGGTACGTCCAAGTAACTTACAACAAGACAGTGACTCCAACCGAGAGTCGCGGCAACGTAATAAAACATAATACTTGCACTCAAAGGCTATCACCAGCACACATGGGCAATTCTCAATTAATCAAGCCAAAGTACTTATCAAGGCACACATAGAATAATTCTCAATTAATCAAGCCAAAGTACTTATCAAGGCACACATAGAATAATTCTCAATTAATCAAGCCAAAGTACTACGTACGTACATTCTTTTCAAAAGACTCATTTTTATGTAAAACTCCAAGATACTAACACCCGTAGTATCAAGGTGTGTCTATTTTTTTCAAAGTAAGTTACTACACTTTTAGAAAACTTATTTCAAAGCTTGAAATCAAGTAACTTCAAATTTTCACAATCTAGGAAACTTATGCCTAATAATCAAAATAGACAACTTTCTTAACCTTCCATAAAGCCGTTATAACCAACTTCCCATAAAGCCATTATAACCCTTTATGGTTTTAGACATATTCATTCCTTTTTATAACCAATAGACTTATACTTAAAACCAAGTATCACATACTTACAAATCAAGTTTCTTCTACTTTCAAAATACTTCAAGTCTCTTAATATTTAGAAAACAAGTTTCTTCTACTTTTAAACCTCAAGTAACTCACACCTTTAAAACAAGATACTTCTCTTAAATCATGTCATTTCTCCTCTCTTAAAACAATTAAGTAAATCACTCCTTTAACTCCCCTAAAGTCATTACAACAACCCTTAGGTGTTGGAACTAAGGCACTAGCCAAAAGGTTTGGAAACCACTTCCTTTTCAAGACTCTAAGTACTTTAAGTAAAATACTTTCACTTTTAAGAATCCAAACTTCACTAAGGAAATGGATTATACAACTTACAATTTAAACATCAAAGTACAATCAAGGGAGTACATAGAACGAATTCTATATTAGGCAATCCAAATACAACCAAGGAATGGATCATTTAAGGAGTAGGACATACTTTCTTTATCTTAAGGAATCATGCTAGAAGAGGAGATAGTTCACATACCTTTTCGGCTAAATCCACAAGCTAAGCCGAATACGTCAATGCGTAAATTGTCGACCTATAATGGTCACAACAAGACTATCAACTTCTAGTCTCTAACGTAGAATAATACTAAGTATACGGTCTCTAATTCTACACGGAAAATCTAAAAGACTTCCTTTTATTCTACTCACTTTGCCACCTTTTCCAAGTAGAATAGAATAACCAACATGCCCCATTTAAGGCTCAAATCAACAACCAAACAAAGGGGATTGCACGCCTTACAATACGTGTAAAATTCCGCACCACAATTAATACGAAGTAGTTCCATATTTAAGCCATTCTCGGCCAACAACATAACCAACAATTCAAAGTCTTTTCCAATCCTTTTCCAAATCCAAGTTCTAATGTCTAACATGTTATATACTCATAACAACTTCAACAACTACAATTTCCTTCTTTCTACAACATGCGACGACTTAAACTAATAATCGACTTGAATTGTAATCTTAAGGCTAACATGCTAGTTTTCGGATTAGGGTTCCAATAGCCAATATAATTATCAAACTTCATACTATACATCTCATTCTTGCTAATATCCATAGCTACAATGATAAGTAAACCTTAATTGCTAAAACGACAAGAATTATACCTTTTCAAGCCCTTAAAATTTCCAAGATTCAAAGTCGCTCCTTAGCAAATTCTTAGCTCCTTTCCTTATGTTCCAATCCGCTCCAAGCACTCCTTAGAAGCCTATGAAGAACCCATCTTCAAGTTCCAACTTCAAAGTTGAAGAACTCCTTAAGTTTCCGCCATGACTAATACGAAAACGTCGTTTTTCTGAAATCTTTCTATTGAGATATCCTTACAATACCCTTAGGGACATTGGGTTTAAGTCTTGTGAACAATGGAACTAAATTACAAAATTTTCTAGTGTGGACATGGGTGAACCCGAGAGCTCATTGTGTGAAGAACAAGGTGTGTGATTTTTTTCTAAGTGTTAGAAGAGCTTGTCTTGCACTAGCTTAGTATATAAAACATATTGGAGGGCTTAGATTAACACACTTGTGGGCTAGGATGAAGAACAATTAATGTAAAGCCAAGTGGACAAGTTGACTTGGTCAACAATCTCATGCTTTGAAGACTTATCTTCCAAGATGGTCAATGACCATGTTACCCCTATTATTTTCGTCCAATACCACATGTGGTGGGTGCCACGTGTCGCCCTCTCATTCGTCCATAAAATTCCGTAACCCTCGTGGGCCCCGCAAAACGTAAAATTCCTCGGGTGGGCCCCACGTGACCAAATCCGTAAAAAAATAAATTTCCATAAGGTTAAGAGTTCCATACTCTTCAAATAATGCACTTTGAGAATCCAATTCTCAACAACGAACATTTTTCCTTTCCGACGTTCGGAAGATTTTCTGCCGGAAAAACAATTCTTCCTTTCGTACTAATTTCCAAGTCTTGATTCCTTACGTACATTCTCTTATACAAGTCCTGAACTTACGGGGTGTAACAATTCGTTAGGAGGTACTTTGGAGCCAAGTTGACTTGGCTAATTTATGGCACGAATGAGAATAAGTATCGAGCAAGCCATTGCAGCGTTAATAAAGAAAAATGTAATGACAATCAATTATGTTAAAATTAGTAGAATTCTCCATCTGCATAGAAGCTAAGATAAGACAAAATTGTATTACATTTTCTAGATCATGGCTACTTGAATAAGATCGTTATAAATAAGTATAACTTATTCACAACGCACCAAAGTATATGTTACTTAACTTATAAGAATTTACGTATGAAGTTTTAAGGCTATGGATCTCAAATTCTTAAAGTTTAGAGACTTTATTTTTCAAGTTATGAGACTTGATTCTTAAAGGAAGAAATGAATTGATTTACAAGTATAGAATACTCGATTTGGAAAGACTTGATTTCTAAAGTTAAGAGACTTGTTTTCTTAAAAGTTAAGAGACTTAAAGTATTTTGAAAGTATAAGTGTCACGACCCGAACCCGGGCCCGTGACTGGTGCCTTACCCCGGGCACCCTAGTGATACAACATCAGAGAAAATCAGCGGAAATAAAACATGAACATGAAATAAGAGATATTATAAGTAAACAGTCAACCAAAAGGTTGCCTTCTGCGTAAATATATACAAACCACGAGCAGTTTAATCCTTTTTACAACCACGCCTACATGATTACTACAGGACTTAAGATTTACAACAACTATGACGGACGGGGCCCCGCCATACGAATGTACAAGAACCTACAACTCGGGAACACATACCAAAAGATAAGCCTCAGAAGGAAGACTTCCCAAAACGCGAAATGAGATCCTAAACGCGGGGATCGACAACCGATGTACTCTACCGGCAGATGAACGCGGCCCCGAAGGAGGTCGATAACAGTACCAAGTATGTGAAATCAGAAAATACGTAAATGAAATCATAATAGTCTATAAAAGCGGAGACATGTATGATAACCAAACTACGTACACACATGATTATATCAATTCGGTCTCATGTACCCATCAATCCCGCGTGGAGTACCTTCTCACTACGGCGATGCATGATATGATAACAACAAGACAAAGAATCCAAATGGGAGCATACGTGCGCTACGCGTCGTGTCGGTATGTCCAAAGGGAACAAATAAGACAACATTCCAAATGGAAGCATACGTGCGCTACGATCGTGTCGGCATGTCCAGGAAACAATAAGACATTCCAAATGGAAGCATACCCGTGCGCTACGCATCATGTCAGTATGTCCAAAGGGAGCAAATAAGACAACATTCCAAATGGAAGCATACCCGTGCGCTACGCATCGTGTCAGCATGTCCAAAGGGAAACAATAAGACAACAAGGCGGTAATCAAAGTGGAAGCATACTCGTGCGCTACGATCGTGTCGAGATGTCCAAAGTGATTTAACAAAAGTCACACTATCAGCGAGGCGTGCGGAATTTCTCCGCCACACGCGTCCAAGTAAGTTCTTAACAAGTCAACCGACCACTCCATCGAGACGCGGTAGTATGAAACACAATCTTTGCACAACAAAGGCTATCACAACAAGCATAGGCAAGTTTCACAACAACAAGCATGAGTTTCACATCAACAAGCATAGTAAGTTTCACAACTCAAAGTACTTTCATTTATGCCAAAGTCAGGTTTTAACCTAAAGTACTACATACGTTAAATTCCTTTTAAAGAGATTTATTCCTTTTATATAAAAGTCACCCGATACCCGTAGTATAAAAAAATAGAGTGACTTATATCTTTTAAGTAAACCAAAACAACTTCCATACTTTCTTTTTTTTTTTAAAGTCAAGTTACCACATTAAAACCAATGATAAAACCTTTCTTTTGTTTTCATAAGGTCGTTATAACCAACTTCCCATAAAGCTGTTATAACACCTTATGCTTTAAACCATTTTAAGACAACACAATGCCTTTCTTTTCCCTAAGGTTCCAGTTTGCCTAATTTTAATTACGCAAGTCTCTTTTTGAAAAGTTTCATAGTTCAATGTCTTAATCTCTTTTAAAACAATTGAGTAACATGTGCCATAGGCGAGTAGGTTATTCTTGTTCATAATCAATATTATTAAGTAGCCATGATCTAGAAAATGTAATATCATTTTGTCTCATCTTAGCTTCTATGCAGATGGAGGTTTCTACTGGTTTTAATAATACTTAATTATTCAATACATTTTCCTTTTTTAACGCTGCAGTGGTTTGACGATACACATTCTGATTTCCGAAATCAGTAAAACATTATTCCTTCCAAAAAACCAAGTACTCATTACTCACGAATGAGGTTTCACACAAACATCCATATTAAGTCAAGTCTCTTAACTTCTAAACCATTAAACCATTCTTTTTATCTCTCTTAAGGCGTTACACCTAACTTCTCATAAAGCTGGTATAACTTTTATGTTTTCAAACCAAGTATACACTTCTTTCAAAAAGGTTTCTTAATCTCTTAGAATACTTCAAGGTTCTTTTACAACAAGTCGGTTATAAGTCAAATCAGTTATCTTTTAAAAACCACAAAGCATTTCTCATTTACATAGAGCTGTTATAACCAACTTCCCATAAAGCCGTTATAACACTTTATGTTTAAAGACAATCAAATACATTTGTTATACCCCGTATTTCCAGAGTATGTACGTGAGGGCGTACGTATAAAAGTTTAAAGCCTTGAGTAGGCAAAGTGGCTTGGCCGAATTAAATTTGTTCACAACACCCGATTAGAGTCGTTTTTCGACGAAAAGTTTTCACAGCTTTCGTAGGTGAATTTCCGGCTATGCCATTTTTTATTTTTGCGGATTTTTCAGAGATACGAAACATTTTGTACCAACAAGAGGCGCCACTTGGCACCCTCTCATCGTGTGATAGATTGGACGAAATGGGCTAGTAAGGCACGTTTTTTGTGCCTTGGCTAAAGTCAAGGGTTGGTAGGATATTTGTGTGTAATAAATCCTAGCCCTACACTTGCCTAACACTTGGTTTAATCTTGGCCTTTGGTTGGCCATCCCTTGACCTATAAATACCCCTCTCCCTTTGATGAATTCTTCATCCTTTCCACAAATCTCTAAGTGTTAAAATCCCTCTCTCGGGTTGTTGTTCTCGTCCCTCCCAGCCGAGAGTTCCCCAGTGGGGTAGGCCGAGGTAGCCACCCCCTCTCTAGTGGTGCTAGCCGGTGGGTACCCCACACCTAGTTGCTTTCGTATAATACCCCCCTTTTTGTGGTGTAGAAATACTCTCAAAAGTATTGTTATAATGCCCAAATTACCTTAGCCATATACCTTGTAGTATTCTAAGGTTATACCTATACAAAAGCCCAGTTATACTATTATACTTCCCGTCAGTCACCAAACCGAAACCCTAAGGAAAATCTCCATGGTTAGTTGGAGTAGTATGTAGAAGTTGGTTAGAACTTCTAAGGGTAGTTTGGAGCGGGTTGGAGCGCACGGAGTTGGAGCTAAACGATTGCCCAGGATCGACTTTATACTTGGATAATTATGGGCTTATCGAGGTAAATATCTTGTCCCTCTATTGTAATTGGAAATTACATGTTGTTAGAATATATAGTTGAAGTATACTATATATAGAACTGAACGTAGTTAGTTGGCAATGTCTTTTGACTTAAGCCTGAAGAACTGAACTGAACTGTAATTACATAGGACTGTATTACAGTAGACTTGTGTAGTAGTACCGTGGAGTAGAATTGTACCCGTTAGGGTTAGACGTATAACCCCCCCCCCCTGGTTGGCTTGGTAGCCGGCCTCGATAGAGGAGGAGATTTCTGTTGTGGCGGGGAGGTCTTTGAATTTTACGTAGAATGTTCTGAAGGGATCTAAATGTTAATAAGCGCCTTGTGGCCTTATAGGTTGAAGTACTACGTATGGCGCGATCTACTCGGCTTAGGAGTAGCCGGCGGTTGGAGGTACTTGGGCGTTTTGCTATTAGTCGATACTCGTCGCGAGGTATGTGAACCTCTTCCTATCTCTTCTAGCATGATATGTGTGAACTATGTAGTGCGGTGAGCGTCGTGTGCTAAATGTATTTGATTGGTTTAAAACATAAAGTGTTATAACGACTTTATGGGAAGTTGGTTATAACGACTTTATGTTGGTAAGAAAATACTTGTGGTTTTAAAAGGTAAGCGATTTGAACTATAAGCGGCGTGTTATGTGTTAATAAAGAACTTGAAGTATTTCAAAGATTTTTGAATCATTTGAAAGAAGAAGTAATACTGATTTGTTTTGAAAACTTAAGAGTTATGCTAGCTTTATGGAAAGTTAGGTATAACGTCTTAAGAATGTTTCTTCGATTTTGGAAATCGAATGTGTATCGACAAACCAACTGCGAGCGTTTATAAGAGGAAATGTTTTTAATAATTAAGTATTATTAAAACCAGTAGAAACTTCCATCTGCATAGAAGCTAAGATGAGACAAAATGATATTTCCAAGATCATGGCTGAGGTAATAAGATTGTTATAAACAAGAATATAATACTAACAAATAAGACTTATGTTTATCAGAAAGTTTTAAGGAGAATTATATTCTTAAATGAATAAGACTATGAACTACTGAAACCTTTCTAAAATGAGAAACTTGAACATTGGAAATTAGGCAAACTTGATCATTGGAAAAGAATGTTGCTACTTGATTTTACAAAGAGAAGTAATTGATTTACTTTAAAAGGATAGTCACTCTATTTTATACTACGGGTATTGTGTGACATTGTGAAATGCGTATCTTTTAAAGAGTTAATGTATGAAGTACTTTGGGGATAAAACCCGAACTTGTTGGCATATAGTAGAAAGTACCTTGTGTGTATAACTCGATTGTGTTGGTTTGTGATAGCCCGCAATACTTTCTTGTTGATTGATAAGTAAACAGGTTAGGATGCTACGTGTGTTATTATCTTTTGATGTTGTGTAAAGGGGTTTCCTGTGTTGTGCTTATGTTGCTTAACGATAAGCGGTTGCGTTAGTATTTTACATCACTCATCTCTTGAGATGATTCCGGTTAAGCGCCTCCGTCACGGGGTAGACTCAGGCGGGTCGATGGACCTATGATTCGAGAATACCTACGCAGTCCTGCGGGCTATGCGAGCTACGAGTTCCAGGTTAGTGTGCGTCCTTTATGGGCACGCGGTCCATGGCTACGCGATGCGAAGTCGGGGCGATCTTACGGGAGTAGCTACCCTCGACGCGGGAATACCTCACGCGGGCGATGAGATTGGCCTATCGCGAGCTGCGGGAGTTCGAGGGTTAGGCAGCGACATTGATCTGCGGGCAAGTGGCGGCTTTGATCATGTGGCGGTCTAGACAGATCTTATGATACGATTCGCGACCTTGTTGGTGGTGGGTTTTTAGTAGTCGGCTATTCATTCGTACTTACCCCTTACAGTTTTATTAAGACACAGGTGGCACCTCCTGTTCATGTGTGTTAATTGGTGCTTTAATATCATAGGCTAGCGGTGAGGAAGGTATTCCACGGCGCATGATTGATGTTGTGGGCACGAGACCCATTGTTATACTTGTGATGACTTGAGGCGCGAGTCACGACTTGACATGATCGCTTTGTTGTAAATCGTAGTTTGGTTATCATACATGTCTCCGCTTTATAGTCGCTATGATTTCATTTCTGATATGTATTTTCGATTTCACATACTCTGCACTGTTATCGACCTCCTTGGGCTGCGTTCATGCGAGTTGAGGTACACGATCGTTGATCCTAGCTCTCGGTCCGCGATTTAGCGTTGGGAAGCTCCGTTTCTCGGAGGCTTATCGTGGTATAGTCCGTCGTAGTAAGTGTTTACATTCGGGGGTTTGGCGGGGCCCGTCCCGCCATTGTTGTCGTATCATTTCTTAGAGTTCGTAAATCTTGTTGTGGCGGGGTTTGTAAAGAAAGGATTAAACTCTTCAATTTGAAAGAGTTGTTATTATTATTTATGACGAAAGGCAAGTTTACTAAATATAACTGTTGTACGCTACTTGTTATTTCATGTTGTTGTGTTATGTTCAGCTGATTACTCTGATGTTGTCTCACTAGGGTGCCCGGTAAGGCACGATCACGCCCAGGTTGGTCGTGACAAAAGTGGTATCGAGCGATTAATCCTCGGAAAGTGTCTGAACCGTATCGAAGAGAGTCTTGATTATCGGTGTGTTGTGCACCACACCAATAATCGAGAGGCTATAGGGTATTTAGGATTGGTTTCTATTCTTCTCACTCGAGATCGTGCCTTAGAGTCGTGTTGTAAGTTGGACCCTCGACGTATTTCTTTCCTTACCGCTATGCCTCGCGTAGGCAACCCGCCTGGGAGGCAAGGCGGCTAGGAGGCTGCGAGTAGAGTCTGAGAGGGTTACGTGGCACAGCCCAATTATCACCCAGGTGGTGCTTCATTCGGGAGTTCTGCGACGCCACTAGCCCCGAGAGTTTAGCAGCGGCAACGATTCCTCTGCGGCCATGATATTTGAACCTTTCGCGGCCAGGAGCAGAGAATATAGATTTCAAGGCGACCACATTACTAGCTATAGATTTGGCTACGAGAGTATACCGATGTACCGCGAGTCTTGAGGACTATCTAAAAGAGGTTGTGCAAGAGTAATTCTTCATTGGGCTCGAGCATGGCACGTATGCGGGCTTATGCGCGGCAAGCGTAGAGATCGACGGGTTAACGAAGGACAGCAGAGGAGGGCCAGAGCAGCAAGGTCCTTTGGTAACTTTCGAGGCAAGTCGCCTCACCAGCAAATTTGATATGCACCTCCGCCAGTGCAGAGTGGTCTTCCACGGATATCAGGACGTTCGAGCACGCAGGAGTTGGTCGAACTCAGATCTTCCGTTCCACATGTGGCACGTCATCGGGAATGTCGTCTTTTAGTCGGGTACTTGTTGTACCTATGACCGTCAGGGTCTGATGTCGAAAGGGTGTCCTTGTAGGAGGACTTAGCCTTCAGGATCGATGGGTAGTCGTCACCTTCCTTAGTTATGCGCCTGCAGGCGAGTTTGATTAGAACGACTAAGGAGTGAAGCGAGATATAGATATATCTTTAACCCTCAGAGATCGTATGTGTGATAAGGTGAGTATACCTTAAGTGCTATGTTCGATAGCCGTGTGTTAGTCGTGATTAGATCATGGTTGTTTAACCGAGTAAGATTTTGGGGATAGAGAAGGTGTGAGCCTTAGAGCTTCTACGTAAAGACCTTAGAGGTGAGGCCATCTCGAGAAAGGTGAAGTGTTATGTTTGACCCTTATCGGAAGTGCATAGTGCGTGAGTTATGTTGATAGGTCCCTAGTAGTGTGGAATGAAAGGGGTAGTTGAGCTAAGAAGACCGCCAGGTTTTCAAACGTGATTAGTGAGATTGTTAGGATCGGGAGCTAGTATTGTGCGCGTTGCGGGTCGGGTTGAGGCCACGTTGCGGGTCAACCCGCGGTAGGTTTAGTGGTGGGGTCAGGTTTTGGTGGTCCCGCCTTGTGTTAGGGTTGTGAGGTGTTAGGCCCAGTTTAGTTAACCAAAGACGAAGTTCGTGGACGTTAAACCGATGGTCGGGCGATGGGCGACCCATCGCGTTCTTGGTCGGGACCGTTTACTCGGTGTGTTGAGTTATCCAAAGGTTGAAAGGCTGCACGGTGCCTACCTTCACCTTATGTCGAACAGTGAAGCCAGTTGTGGCTATTTTCGTTTTCTAAAGTTTACTGAGCAGGTTAGGAACTCAAAGTAGTCTCAGAATCGCATTCGCCCTCGGGCCAGTGTTTGGATTTCAGGGATAGTTGTGGGGATTGTTGTCTCCTGTGGAGGTAGTGTTTGATCTACCATTTCAATGTTCGGATGTCGTCCTTTGAAGCCTGGTAGGGGCGGAAGTGTAAGTTGCCGGTCGATTGGTTCGATGTTGGCAAGTGCGAATAGTTGGTTGAGCTTGTTCCAGAGACCGTGGATAGGGAAGTCTAGGAGAGGTTTTGGCACTCAGAAATCGTGCGGATAATCGGCGACGCTTAGAGTTCGAGTTGGCCGGTCTTCTTGAAAGTACCACCCCGGGTTGGGTGTGACGAGTTTTGAAAAAAACAGAGGAAACTTAGCACGGGCTGTTTTGGGCCTTTTTAAGTCCATATGAAGAATAGGCCAGGTTGCCTATATGTTAGCTTTTGCCGTCCGACGTAGGAAGCAAGGTCGTCGATCTTCGTATTGTGATGTTCGGGGAAGTATCGAAGATCCATCCAGAGTGTTCCCAGTTAATGATGACCACGTTAGAGATAGTAACCCCGAGTTTTGGATACTGAAGCCGTATCAGAATGTGGTATGAGTTCGAGTGTACGACATCCTCCGGGATCGCAAGCAGCCCGGTACCATTTGTTGGATCGTCGGAGCAAGGCTCGCGACAAAGTGACAAAAGTGGTACCATTTGTTGGGTCGCCTGAGAAGGTTAATGCCTCAGGCAAAGTGACAAAGAGAAGGTGCGAAAGAAGTATATTTTAGACCCCGGTGGGAAGTGTTTTGTGGTGATGATTAGAGGTGTTTTCCTTGTGGACTTAGATAAGTATGCGCGGTGTTTCGTGGCGGTATGGCGGGATTGTTTTCGTAAGTATAGCGATGAAGACTATCTTGGCGCGTTTGTCTTGAGATTTAGAAGGAACATTCGACGAATGTTTCTAAGGAGGGGAGAATGTTATACCCCGTATTTCCAGAGAATGTACGTGAGGGCGTACGTATAAAAGTTTAAAGCCTTGAGTAGGCAAAGTGGCTTGGCCGAATTAAATTTGTTCACAACACCCGATTAGAGTCGTTTTTCGAAAACGCTTTCACTTTCGTAGGGAATTTCCGGCTATGTCATTTTTATTTTTGCGGATTTTTAGAGACGAAACATTTTGGACCAACAAGAGGCGCCACTTGGCACCCTCTCATTATGTGATACATTGACGAAATGGGGCTAGTAAGGCACGTTTTTGTGCCTTGGCTAAAGTCAAGGGTTGGTAGGATATTTGTGTGTAATAAATCCTAGCCCTACACTTGCCTAACACTTGGTTTAATCTTGGCCTTTGGTTGGCCATCCCTGACCTATAAATACCCTCTCCCTTTGATGAATTCTTCATCCTTTCCACAAATCTCTAAGTGTTAAAATCCCCCTCTCTTGTTGTTGTTCTCGTCCCTCCCCTCGTCGAGAGTTCCCACTAGTGGGGTTGGCGAGGGTAGCCACCTCTCCTAGTGGTGCTAGCAGGGTACCCCACTTTAGTTGCTTTAAGTATAATACCCCCTTTTTGTGGTGTAGAAATACTCTCAAAGTATTGTTATAATGCCCAAATTACCTTAGCCATATACCTTGTAGTATTCTAAGGTTATACCTATACAAAGCCAGTTATACTATTATACTTCCCGTCGGTCACCAAACCGAAACCCTAAGGAAAATCTCCATGGTTAGTTGGAGTAGTATGTAGAAGTTGGTTAGAACTTCTAAGGGTAGTTTGGAGCGGGTTGGAGCGCGCGGAGTTGGAGCTAAACGATTGCCCAGGATCGACTTTATACTTGGATAATTATGGGCTTATCGAGGTAAATATCTTGTCCCTCTATTGTAATTGGAAATTAAATGTTGGTAGAATATATAGTCAAGTATACTATATATAGAACGACGTAGTTAGTTGGCAATGTCTTTTGACTTAAGCTCAAGAATCGAATCAACTGTAATTACATGGGGTGTATTACGAGACTTGTGTAGTAGTCGAGTGGAGTAGAATTGTACCGTTAGGGTTAGACGTATAACCCCACTGGTTGGCAGTGGCCGGCCTCGATAGAGGAGAGATTACTGTTGTGGCGGGGAGTGCCGAATTTTTTGTAGAATGTTCTCCGAAGGGATCTAAATGTTAATAAGCGCCTTGTGGCCTTATAGGTCAAGTACTACGATGGCGCGATCTACTTGGCTTAGGAGTAGCCGACGGTTGGAGGTACTTGGAGCGTTTGCTATTAGTCGATACTCGCCGCGAGGTATGTGAACCTCTTCCTATCTCTTCTAGCATGATATGTGTGAACTATGTAGTACGGTGAGACGACATGTGCTAAATGTATTTGATTGTTTAAAACATAAAGTGTTATAATGACTTTATGGGAAGTTAGTTATAATGACTTTATGTTGGTAAGAAAATACTTGTGGTTTTAAAAGGTAATCGATTTGAACTATAAGCGTGTTATGTGTTAATAAAGAACTTGAAGTATTTCAAAAGATTTTTGAATCATTTCGAAAGAAGAAGTAATACTTGATTTGTTTTGAAAACTTAAGAGTTATGCTAGCTTTATGGAAAGTTAGGTATAACGCCTTAAGAATGTTTCTTGATTTTGGAAATCGAATGTGTATCGACAAACCATCGCAGCATTTATAAGAGGAAATGTTTTTAATAATTAAGTATTATTAAAACCAGAGAAACTTCCATCCGCATGAAGCTAAGACGAGACAAAATGATATTTCCTAGATCATGGTCTTGTAATAAGATTGTTATAAACAAGAATATCCTACTCATATAAGACTTATGTTTCGATAGTTTAAAGGAGAATTATATTCTTAAATGAATAAGACTATGAACTACTAAACCTTTCTAAAATGAGAAACTTGAACATTGGAAATTAGGCAAACTTGATCATTGGAAAAGAATGTTGCTACTTGATTTTACAAAGAGAAGTAATTGATTTACTTTAAAGGATAGTCACTCTATTTTATACTACGTATTGTGTGACATTGTGAAAGTAACGATCTTTTAAAGAGTTAATGTATGAAGTACTTTGGGGATAAAACCCAACTTGTTGGCATATAGTAGAAAGTACCTCGTGTGTATAACTTGATTGTGTTGGTTTGTGATAGCACGGTAATAATTTCGTTGATTGATAAGTAAACATGTTAGGATGCTACGTGTGTTAGTATCTTTGACGTCAGGTAAAGGGGTTTCCTTTGTTGTGCTTATGTTGCTTAACGATAAGTCATTGCGTTAGTATTTTACATCACTCATCTCGAGATGATTCCGGGTTAAGCGCCCTCCGACGCGGGGTAGACTCAGCGGTCGATGGACCTATGATTCGAGAATACCTCACGCAGTCCTGCGGGCCTACGCGAGCTACGAGAGTTCCGTGTTAGCGGCGCCCTTACGGGCACGCGTCCATGTGGCCACGCGATCGCGAAGTCCGTGACGATCCGGGAGTAGCTACCGACGCGGAATACCTCACGCGGGCGATGAGATTGGCCTACGCGAGTCGCAGGAGTTCCAGGGTTAGACGCGACATCGACATCATGCGGGCTGGCGCCTTTGATCATGTGACGGCCTTCAGACAGATCTTATGATACGCTTCATGACCTTGTTGGTACTGTGGGTTTTAGTAGCTCGGCTATGCCTTCGCATTTACCCCGTCAGCTTTTATTATGACACAGTGGGACCCGGTGTTCATGTGTGTTCCTCGGTGCTTTTATATCATAGCAGCAATGGCGGCGAAGGTATTCCACGCATGATTGATGTTGTGGGCCCGAGACCCATTGTTATACTTGAGTGATGACTGAGGCGTGAGTCCCCGACTTGACACGATCGCTTTGTTGTAAATCGTAGTTTGCTATCATACATGTCTCCCGCTTTATACGATGCTATGATTTCATTTACGAGATGTATTTTCGTTTCACATACTAAATTTTTGTTGTCTTGACCTCGCCCGGCTGCGTTCATGCCGCAGTCGAGGTACACGATCGCTGATCCTAGCTCTGTGGTCACGCTTAGCGCTGGGAAGCTCCGCTTCTCCGAGGCTTATCACCGTATAGTCCTCGTAGTAAGTGTTTACATTCAGGGGTTTGGCGGGGCCCTGTCCCGCCATTGTTGTCGTATCATTTCTTAGAGGTCTGTAGTACTGTTGTGGGCAGGGTTTGTAAAGAAAGGATTAAACTGTTCATTTTGAAAGAGTTGTTATTATTATTTACGAAAGGCAAGTTTTCTAAAGATAACTGTTGTACGCTTCTTGTTATTTCATGTTGTTGTGTTATGTTCGATTACTCGATGTTGTCTCACCAGGGTGCCCGGTAGGCACTATCCACGGGCCGGTTGGTCGTGACAAAAGTGGTATCGTGAGCGCTTAATCCTCTGAAAGTGTCTACAGACCGTATCCAAGAAGTCTGATTATCGGTGTGTTGCGCACCACACCAATAATCGTGAGGCTATAGGTATTTAGGATTGGTTTCTATTCTTCTCACTGAGATCGTGCCTTAGAGATGTGTTGTAAGTTGGACCTCGACGATTTCTTTCCCTTACCGCTATGCCTCCGCAGGCAACCCGCCCGTGAGGCAAGCGTGGCGAGGAGCCGCGAGTAGAGTAGCAGAGGGTTACGCGGCACAGCCCAATTATCACCTCGGGTGGTGCTTCATTCGGGAGTTCTGCGACGCCACTAGCCCCAAAGAGAGTTTAGCACGGGCGAAGTTCCTCTGCGGCCATGATATTTGAACCTTCCACGGCCGGGAACAGAGAATATAGATTTCAAGGCGACCACATTAGCTATAGATTTGGCTACCGAGAGTATACCGATGTACCGCGAGTCTCGAGGACTATCTAAAAGAGGTTGTGCAAGAGTAATTCTTCACTGGGCTTCGAGCATGGCTCGTATGCGCTTATGCGCAGCAGCCGAGAAGCGTAGAGATCGACGGGTTAACGGGCGACACAGAGGAGGGCGAGCAAGAAGGTCCTTGGTAACTTTCGAGGCAAGTCGCCTCACCAGATTTGATATGCACCTCCGCCAGCAGCAGAGTGGTCTTCCACTGATATCGACGCTCGAGTACGCAGGAGTTGGTCGTAACTCCGCATCTTCCGCTTCACGATGTGACGCCATCCCGGAATGTCGCTTTAGTCGGGTACTCATTGCACTATGACCGCCGTGGTCGATGTCGAAGTGTCCTTGTAGGAGGACTTAGCCTTCAGATCGACGGGTAGTCGCCACCTTCCTTAGCTATCGCGCTTCAGGCAGTTTGATTAGAACGACTAAGGGAGCAAGCGAGATATAGATATATCTTTAACCCTCTGTAGATCGGTATGTGTGATAAGTGAGTATACCTTAAGTGTTATGTTCGATAGCGTGTGTTAGTCGTGATTAGATCATGGTTGTTTAACCGAGTAAGATTTTGGGGATAGAGAAGGTGCGAGCCTTAGAGCTTTACGTAAAGACCTTAGAGGTGAGGCCATCTCGAGAAAGGTGAAGTGTTATGTTTGACCTTATCGGAAGTGCATAGTGCACGTGAGTTATGTTGGGATAGGTCCCTAGTAGTGTGGAATGAAAGGGGTAGTTGAGCTAAGAAGACCGCCAGGTTTTCAAACGTGATTAGTGAGATTGTTCCGGACGAGCTAGTATCATGCGGCGTTGGGTCGGGTTGAGGCCACGCCGCGGTCAACCCGCGGTAGGTTTGGGTGGGGTCAGGTTTTGGTGGTCCCGCCTTGTGTTAGGGTTGTGAGGTGTTACGCCCAAGTTTAGTTAACCAACGTGCGAGTTCGTGGATGCGCTCGACCAGTGGTCGGGCCGACGGGGCAGCCCATCGTGTTCTTGGCCGAGACCGCTTACTCATTGTTGAGTTATCCGAAAGGTTGAAAGGCTGCGGTGCCTACCTTCACCTTATGTCGCAGTGAAGCCTGTGTTGTGGCTATTTTCGCTTTCTAAAAGTTTACCAGCAGGTTAGGAACTCAGGTGAGTCTCAGACCGCATTCGCCTCGGGCGTTGTTCGATTTCGTGGATAGTTGTGGGGATTGTTGTCTCTGTGGAGGTAGTGTTTGATCTACCATTTCAATGTTCGGATGTCGTCCTTTGAAGCCCGGTAGGGCGGAAGTGTAAGTTGCCGGCCGATTGGTTCGATGTTGGCAAGTGCGATAGTGGTTCAGCTTGTTCCAGACCGTGGATGGGAAGTTTGTCTAGAGAGGTTTTGGCGGCTCCAGAAATCGTGCGGATAATCGGCGACGACGCTAGAGTTCGTGTTGGCCGGTCTTCTTGAAAGTACCACCCCGGTCAGGTGTGACGAGTTTTGAAAAAGCGATAAACTTAGCACGGCCGCTTTGGGCCTTTTAAGTCCATATGAAGAATAGGCCAGTTGCCTATATGTTAGCTTTGCCGTCCGACGTAGGAGGCGGTGCGTCCTTTTCAGACAGGATGTTCGGGAAGTATCGAAGATCCATCCGCAGTGTTCCCGATTAATGATGACCACGTTAGAGATAGTAACCCCGAGTTTTGAATCGCCGACGTAACGTGGTATGAGTTCGAGTGTACGACATCCTCCGGATCGCAGCAGCCGGCACCATTTGTTGGATCGTCGGAGCAAGGCTCGCGACAAAGTGACAAAAGTGGTACCATTTGTCGGGTCGCCGAGAAGGTTAATGCCTCGTGCAAAGTGACAAAGAGAAGGCGCGAAAGAAGATATTTTAGACCGGTGGGAAGTGTTTTGTGGTGATGACAGAGGTGTTTTCCTCGTGGACTTAGATAAGTATGTGGCGCGGGTGTTTCGTGGCGGTGTGGCGTGATTGTTTTCGTAAGTATAGCAATGAAGACTATATCGCGCGCTTGTCTTGAGATTTAGAAGGAACATTCGACGAATGTTTCTGGGCGAGGGAGAATGTTATACCGTGATTTCCGCAGTACGACGTGAGGCGCACGATAAAAGTTTAAAGCCTCGAGTAGGCAAAGTGGCTTGGCGAATTAAATTTGTTCACAACACCCGATTAGAGTCGTTTTTCGACTAAACGCTTTCACACTTTCGTAGGGAATTTCGGCTATGTCATTTTTATTTTTGCGGATTTTTAGAGACGAAACATTTTGGACAACAAGAGGGCGCCACTTGGCACCTCTCACGGTGGCGTACATTGACGAAATGGGCTAGTAAGGCACGTTTTTGTGCCTTGGCTAAAGTCAAGGTTGGTAGGATATTTGTGTGTAATAAATCCTAGCCCTACACTTGCCTAACACTGTTTAATCTTGGCCTTTGGTCACATCCTCGACCTATAAATACCCCTCTCCCTTTGATGAATTCTTCATCCTTTCCACAAATCTCTAAGTGATAAAATCCCCTCTCTTATTGTTGTTCTCGCCCCTCCCCTTGTCGAGAGTTCCCCACAGTGGGTAGTAGAGGGTAGCCACCCCCCCTCTCCTAGTGGTGCTAGCCGTGGGGTACCCCCCTAGCCTAGTTGCTTTCGTATAATACCCCCCTTTTTGTGGTGTAGAAATACTCTCAAAAGTATTGTTATAATGCCCAAATTACCTTAGCCATATACCTTGTAGTATTCTAAGGTTATACCTATACAAAAGCCCAGTTATACTATTATACTTCCCGTCAGTCACCAAACCGAACCCATAAGGAAAATCTCCATGGTTAGTTGGAGTAGTATGTAGGTTGGTTAGAACTTCTAAGGGTAGTTTGGAGCGGGTTGAGCGCACTTGAGTCGAGCTAAACGATTGCCCAGGATCGACTTTATACTTGGATAATTACGGGCTTATCGAGGTAAATATCTTGTCCTCTATCAGAATTGGAAATTACATGTTGTTAGAATATATAGTCAAGTATACTATATATAGAATCAACGTAGTTAGTTGGCAATGTCTTTTGACTTAAGCTCAAGAATCAACCTGTAATTACATGGGATCAGACATGGACTTGCGTAGTAGTACCGTGGAGTAGAATTGTACCGCTAGATTAGACGTATAACCCCTGGTTGGCTTGGTAGCCGGCCTCGATAGAGGAGGAGATTTACGCCGTGCGGGGAGGTCGCCAATTTTCGTAGAATGTTCACACGGGATCTAAATGTTAATAAGCGCGTGGCCTTATAGGTTGAAGTACTACGATGGCGCGATCTACTGGCAAGGAGTAGCCACGGTTGGAGGTACTGAGCGTTTTGCTATTAGTCGATACTCGTCGCGAGGTATGTGAACCTCTTCCTATCTCTTCTAGCATGATATGTGTGAACTATGTAGTCGCAGAGACGTACATGTGCTAAATGTATTTGATTGGTTTAAAACATAAAGTGTTATAACAGCTTTATGGGAAGTTGGTTATAACAGCTTTATGTTGGTAAGAAAATACTTGTGGTTTTTAAAAAAGGTAACAGATTTGAACTATAACTGGCGTGTTATGTGTTAATAAAGAACTTGAAGTATTTCAAAAGATTTTTGAATCATTTCGAAAGAAGAAGTAATACTTGATTTGTTTTGAAAACTTAAGAGTTATGCTAGCTTTATGGAAAGTTAGGTATAACGTCTTAAGAATGTTTTACTGATTTTGGAAATCAGAATGTGTATCGACAAACCACTGCAGCGTTTATAAGAGGAAATGTTTTTAATAATTAAGTATTATTAAAACCAGTAGAAACTTCCATCTGCATAGAAGCTAAGATGAGACAAAATGATATTTCCTAGATCACGGTTTGTAATAAGATTGTTATAAACAAGAATATCCTACTCATATAAGACTTATGTTTCTCAGATAGTTTAAAGGAGAATTATATTCTTAAATGAATAAGACTATGAACTACGAAACCTTTCTAAAATGAGAAACTTGAACATTGGAAATTAGGCAAACTTGATCATTGGAAAAGAATGTTGCTACTTGATTTTACAAAGAGAAGTAATTGATTTACTTTAAAAGGATAGTCACTCTATTTGTATACTACTGTATTGTGTGACATTGTGAAAGTAACGTATCTTTAAAGAGTTAATGTATGAAGTACTTTGGGGATAAAACCCGAACTTGTTGGCATATAGTAGAAAGTACCTCGTGTGTATAACTTGATTGTGTTGGTTTGTGATAGCCCGTAATACTTTCTTGTTGATTGATAAGTAAACATGTTAGGATGCTACGTGTGTTAGTATCTTTGACGTTGTGTAAAGCGGGTTTCCTTTGTTGTGCTTATGTTGCTTAACGATAAGTCGTTGCGTTAGTATTTTACATCACTCATCTCGAGATGATTCCGGTTGCCGCCTCCGACGCGGGTAGACTCAAAGGGTCGATGGACCTATGATTCGAGAATACCTACGCAGTCCTGCGGGCCTACGCGAGCTACGAGAGTTCCGTGTTAGCGCGTCCTTTACGGGCACGCGGTCCATGCGGGCTACGCGGATCGCGAAGTCCGTGACGATGCGGGAGTAGCTACCGACGCTGGGAATACCTCACGCGGGCGACGAGATTGGCCTACGCGAGTCGCAGGAGTTCCGTGGTTAGACGCAGACATCGATATGCGGGCAAGGGCCGCTTTGATCATGTGACGATTCAGACAGATCTTATGATACGCTTCACGACCTTGTTGCACTGCGTGGTTTTTAGTAGTCGGCTATGCCTTCGCACTTACCCCGCACGCTTTTATTATGACACAGGTGGGACCCGTGTTCATGTGTGTTCCTTGGTGCTTTTATATCATGATCCAGCATGAGGAAGGTATTCCACGCATGATTGATGTTGTGGCCCGAGACCCATTGTTATACTTGAGTGATGACTTGAGGCGCGAGTCCCCGACTCGACATGATCGCTTGTTGTAACCGTAGTTTGGTTATCATACATGTCTCCGCTTTATATGATCGCTATGATTTCATTTACGTGATGTATTTTCGATTTCACATACTCGGCACTGTTATCGACCTCCCGGGCCGCGTTCATGCCGCAGTCGAGGTACACCATCGTTGATCCTAGCTCTCGTGTCACAGCGTTGGGAAGCTCCGTTTCTCCGAGGCTTATCACGGTATAGTCCTCGTAGTAAGTGTTTACATTCAGGGCTTTGGCGGGCCCCGCCCCATTGTTGTCGTATCATTTCTTAGAGGTCCAGAATCGCGTGGCGTGGTTTGTAAAGAAAGGATTAAACTGCTCATTTTGAAAGAGTTGTTATTATTATTTATGCCGAAAGGCAAGTTTTCTAAAGATAATCAGACGCTTCTTGTTATTTCATGTTGTTGTGTTATGTTCGATTACTGATGTTGTCTCACTAGGGTGCCCGGTAGGCACTACCACGGCCTGGTTGGTCGTGACAACATTTAACACACGTGACGCCTACCGCATGCCATAGTTATACACATATCATGCTAGAACAGATAGGAAGAGGTTCACATACCGCGACGAGTATCGACTAATAGCAAAACGCCCAAGTACCTCAAACCGCTACACTCTCGCCAAGCGATCACCCACACGTAGTACTACAACCTATAGAGGCCACAAAGCGCTATTAATATCTTTAGATCTCAATGTAGAATATTCTACGAAATCGGCAAGACCTCCTCCTCCCCGCAACGTAAATCTCCTCCTCTATCGAGGTGGCCACAAGCCAACCAGGGGTTAACACGCCTAACCCGACGTGTACAATTCTACTACAAGAATGCTACACAAGTCTACTGATACACCCTATGTAATTACGCTTCATTTCTCTTCTTTAAATTCAGCTTAAGTCGCAAGACATTGCTGTAAGTATTATTCAGCTTAAGTCAAAAGACATTGCCGCACAATTATAATGTTCGGTTCTATATATAGTATACTTCAACTATATATTCCTACAATATGTAATTTCCAATTACAATAGAAGGTCAAGAGTGTTTACCTCGCTAAGCCCAAAATTATCCGAGTGTATATGTCGATCCTGAGCAAGGTTTAGCTCCTACTCGCGCTTGACCGCTCCAACCAACCCTTAGAAGTTCTAACCAACTTCTACTTATAACTTCAACTACGGGTGAAGATTTACTTAGGGTTTCATTTTTGTGATCGAGGAAGTATAATAGTATTTTCTGGCTTTTGTATAAGTGTAACCTTGGGAATACTACAAGGTATTTGGGCCAAGGTATTTGGGCATAATAACAATACTAGGAGAATATTTCTATACTACAAAGGGGGGTATTATACGAAGACAACTAGGCTAGGGGGTACCTACGGCAAAACACCACAAAGGGGAGGGGTTTCGGCCAAGGGTTGGACGAGAACCACAAGAAGGGGAGGAAGGATTTCAAGACTTAGGCAATTTTTGGATGAAGAAGTTCATCAAGTTAGAGGGTATTTATAGGTCAAGAAATGGCCAACCAATGGCCAAGATTCATCCAAGTGTTAGGCAAGTGTAAGGCCAAGATTAAGCCATGTGCTACCTTATCCATCTACCCAAAATATCCTACCTAACCCTTGACCACATTTTTAGCACAAAAACGTGCCCAAGTCGCCCTCTTTGCCGTCCCTAGTTTCAATGTGAGGTGACACATGTCACCCTCCCGCTGGTCCAAAATGTTTCGCCTCTAAAAATCCGCAAAAATTATTAATGACATAGCGGAATTTTCCTTCAAAGTGTGGAAACGTTTAGTTAAAAACGACTCCTTTAGGTAGCTATGCACAAATTCGAACCTATGCCTACTTTAAGGCTCAAATTGTATCGCACGCCTCACGTATATACTCGGAAATACGGTATAACATTCTCCCCTTAGAAACATTCGTCCGAATGTTCCTTCTCAAACAGATAACGGTTCTTCTAACAAGTCGCCAAAGCCACACCGCCACGAAATATCACACGCTCTCTTCCTTCCTTACTCGCCGTGCCCTTCTCGCACACTTGAACTCCTCTAGCATACGTACCACACTTCGCCATTGCTTTCCCAAAACTTTGGAGTCACCACCTCCAAACTTGGTCATCTTACTAGCTTCAATCTCCCTTAAGGCCATTCCCGCCTTCACGATCCGCTCGGTCGAACATATCCACGAACTCATACGATGGTTATCTAATCATGGGCCTAGCACCCTCGTGACCCTACCACCGCGGGACCACGAGCTGACCCCACTTTGAAACCGCCGCGGGTTGGCCTCAACATGGCCCCAACCCGACCCACTTACGCATCAAGCTCTTGTTCCCTGATCCGGAACAATCTTACCTATACAGGTCATGAAAGCTACCACTTCCATTACACACTACCCAGGGACTTTATCACACAAAACGTTCTAGGCATAAAATGCACTCCGACAAGGATCACTTGCAAAATCTGGTACCCAAGACGGCCTTACATCTAAGGTCTCAACTGTAATATTCTAAGGTTCATCATTTTCACCTCAAGCTTACCCTTCTCACAACCGTGTTCTACATCACGCTTTAGTACAACGCTATCCGAACATAACACTAAACACAACATCACATCATCAATACATACAAAACTCTAGAGGGTTAAGGATATACACGAAAATAGGCGATCTGGAGGACCGCTAAATCGGGAACTTCCACCGCGACCTCTAGTGGCCGCGGTGTATGAACATCCCGCCGACTATGGGAGGTGAAGAACCGCAATCGATCCGTAGTCAGTGCTATCCTACCAGCGCTACCCACTGTCGGACAATTTCTCCCAAAATGGCCTGCTGCCGCATGTAAAACAAACTCTGGACTAGCACGACACTCCCACCGTGGAGTCTACCACGGCGTCACAACGAGGTAGGGGTGGCCGGTGGCTAACACCTGCTCTCTCGAAAATCTGAACCCTTGGAGCCTTGACCGCTCCCGAATACTGGATGCTCAAGATTGTGGAGGACCACTCAGACCGGGCGGAGGCGCATAACTAGTCTGGCCGAGGCGGTCCGCCTCGTAAGTCACCAAAGGACCTGCTTACGGCCTCTTCACGACTGGTTATTTCGCCGATTTCTCCGCTCACCTCCAGTGCATAAGCTTGCATGCGGGCAATGTCCATGCCCGGCTGAAGAGCTACACCCGAACAACTCTCTGCTAGGTAATCATCGAGCCCTGTAACATATCGGTGCACTCGATCCTCCATACTAGCTACTAACGCGGGGACGTACCGGGCCAATGAGTCGAACTCCACATTGTACTCCCGAACCGCACGCGCTTCGCGCAACCCCAAAATCTGTCGGCCCGAGCCCTCATCTGTGGAGGCAAGAAATGTGCAAGAAAGGCCTCTGAGAACTCGTCCCATAAAGCTGGAAGTGCATGCTCTCCCCGGGACAGCTCCCACGAATCAAACCAGTCGACTGCGGTATCACGCAGCCGATGCGAACCTAGGACCACCGACTCGGTCTCCGATGCCTTGATCACTCTCATGATCCGCTGTAACTGCCGGATGAACTCCTGCGGATCATCCTCAAGCCTCGACCCATAAAACTCTGGCGGGTTACACTCGTAAAATCCGTAATCTCAAACCGTCGCTCGGGGTGAACTACGGTGCTCTGGGGATCTGCTGCGTCGGCTTATCCTCAAGTCAGCCACAACCGCCATTAATCGCCATCTCGCTTGTAACCCATCTCATACGCGCTGACTGGGATCGAGGCTCAGTCTCGTGGTCTCTGTAGATCGCCACGCTGCTCTACTCGTATCTTCCTCTGCTGCCTTGCCCTTCTGGGCCCGGGTTGCCTTGCGCGGAGGCATAACTGGTAAAGGAAGGAATACGTCAGAGGGGTTCAACTCATCACACAGCTCTAAGGCACGATCTCAGAATGAGAAGAATGAAACCAATCCTAAATGTCCTATAGCCTCACGATTATAGGTGTGGTGCACAACACCGAAAATCAAGACTACTACTAGACACGGTCGTAGACACTTTCCGAGGACTAATCGCTCGATACCACTTTTGTCACGACCGAACCGGGCGTGATCGTGCCTTACCCCGGGCACCCTAGTGATACAACATCAGAGAAAATCAGCGGAAATAAAACATGAACATGAAATAAGAGATATTATAAGTAAACAGGTCAACCAAAACAGTTGCCTTCTGCATAAATATATACAAACCCTGAACAGTTTAATCCTTTTTACAACCCTGCCCACAACAGTACTACAGACCTCTAAGATTTACAACAACTATGACGGGCGCCATACCCCTGAATGTACAAGAACCTACAACTCAGGGAACACATACCAAAAGATAAGCCTCCGAAGGAACGGAGCTTCCCAAAACGCTGAAATGAGATCCTAAACGCGGGGATCGACAGCCGATGTACTCCTACCTGCGGCATGAACGCAGCCCCCCGAAGGAGGTCAAGACAAGTACCAAGTATGTGGCGTAAAAATCGTAAATGAAATCATAATAGTCTATAAGCGAGACGGTATGATAACCAAACTACAAGACACACACATGCTTATATCAATTCGGTCTCATGCCCACAACATCAATCCCGCGTGGAGTACCTTCCTCACTACCGGATGCATGATATGATAACAACAAGACAATCCAAATGGGAGCATACGTGCGCTACGCATCGTGTCGATATGTCCAAGGAACAAATAAGACAACATTCCAAATGGAAGCATACGTGCGCTACGATCGTGTCGGCGTGTCAAAGGAAACAATAAGACAAAGATTCCAAATGGAAGCATACCTGCGCTACGATCGTGTCGAGATGTCCAAAGGAGCAAATAAGACAACATTCCAAATGGAAGCATACGTCAGCGCTACGATCGTGTCGGCGATGTCCAAGGAAACAATAAGACAACAAGCGGTAATCAAAGTGGAAGCATACCCGCGTGCGCCACGATCGTGTCGATATGTCCAAAGTGATTTAACAAAAGTAACACTATCAGCGAACGTGCGTGGAATTTCTCCGCCACGCCAGACGCCCAAGTAAGTTCTTAACAAGTCAACCGACCTCCATGAGAGAGCGGTAGTATAGAAACACAATCTTTGCACAACAAAGGCTATCACAACAAGCATAGGCAAGTTTCACAACAACAAGCATAGGCAAGTTTCACATCAACAAGCATAGGCAAGTTTCACAACTCAAAGTACTTTCATTTTATGCCAAAGTCCGGGTTTTAACCCTAAAGTACTACGCACGTTAAATTCCTTTTAAAGAGATTTATTCCTTTTATATAAAAGTCACCCGATACCCGTAGTATAAAAAAATAGAGTGACTTATATCTTTTAAGTAAACCAAAACAACTTCCATACCTTTTTTTTTTTTTTTTTAAAGTCAAGTTACCACGTTAAAACCAATGATAAAACCTTTCTTTTGTTTTCATAAGGTCGTTATAAACCTTATGCTTTAAACCATTTTAAGACAACACAATGCCTTTCTTTTCCCTAAGGTTCCAGTTTGCCTAATTTTAATTACGCAAGTCTCTTTTTGAAAAGTTTCATAGTTCAATGTCTTAATCTCTTTTAAAACAATTGAGTAACATGTGCCATAGGCGAGTAGGTTATTCTTGTTCATAATCAATATTATTAAGCAGCCATGATCTAGAAAATGTAATATCATTTTGTCTCATCTTAGCTTCTATGCAGATGGAGGTTTCTACTGGTTTTAATAATACTTAATTATTCAATACATTTTCCTTTATTAACTCGCAGTGGTTTGACGATACACATTCGATTTCAAATCAAGAAAACATTATTCCTTCCAAAACCAAGTACTCATTACTCACGAATGAGGTTTCACACAAACATCCATATTAAGTCAAGTCTCCTAACTTCTAAACCATTAAACCATTCTTTTATCTCTCTTAGGCGTTACACCTAACTTCTCATAAAGCGGTATAACTTTTATGTTTTCAAACCAAGTATACACTTCTTTCAAAAGGTTTCTTAATCTCTTAGAATACTTCTGGTTCTTTTACAACAAGTCGGTTATAAGTCAAATCGCTTATCTTTTAAAAACCACAAAGCATTTCTCATTTACATAGAAATTTATAACTAACTTCCCATAAAGCCGTTATAACACTTTATGTTTAAAGACAATCAAATACATTTAACACGTATCGTCTACCGCACTACATAGTTATACACATATCATGCTAGAACAGATAGGAAGAGGTTCACATACCTCGCGAGTATCGACTAATAGCAAAACGCTCCAAGTACCTCAAACCGCTCACACTCTCGATCAAGCAGATCACCCACACGTAGTACTACAACCCATAGAGGCCACAAAGCGCCTATTAATATCTTTAGATCTCAATGTAGAATATTCTCAGAAAATTCGCAAAGACATCCCCGCACACAGTAAATCTCCTCTCTATCGAGGCCGCTACCAAGCCAACGGGGTTAACACGCCTAACCGGGCGTGTACAATTCTACTACACAAGAATGCTACACAAGTCTACCATGTCTGATCTATGTAATTACTGATTCATTTCTCTTCTTTAAATTCAGCTTAAGTCGCAAGACATTCGTAAGTATTATTCAGCTTAAGTCAAAAGACATTTGCACAATTATAATGTTCAGTTCTATATATAGTATACTTCAACTATATATTCCTACAATATGTAATTTCCAATTACAATAGAAGGTCAAGAGTGTTTACCTCGCTAAGCCCAAAATTATCCGAGTTTATATGTCGATCCTGAGCAAGGTTTAGCTCTACTCCGCCGACCGCTCCAACCAACCCTTAGAAGTTCTAACCAACTTCTACTTATAACTTCAACTACGGGTGAAGATTTACTTAGTGGTTTCATTTTTGTGGATCGAGGAAGTATAATAGTATTTTCCTGGCTTTTGTATAAGTGTAACTCGGGAATACTACAAGGTATTTGGGCCAAGGTATTTGGGCATAATAACAATACTAGGAGAGTATTTCTATACCACAAAGGGGGGTATTATACGAAGACAACTAGGCTAGGGGTACCCAAGAAACACCACAGCGGGAGGGGTTTCGGCCAGGTTGGACGAGAACCACAGAAGGGGAGGGAAGGATTTCAAGACTTAGGCAATTTTTGGATGAAGAAGTTCATCAAGTTAGAGGGGTATTTATAGGTCAAGAAATGGCCAACCAATGGCCAAGATTCATCCAAGTGTTAGGCAAGTGTAAGGCCAAGATTAAGCCATGTGCTACCTTATCCATCTACCCAAAATATCCTACCTAACCCTTGACCACATTTTTTAGCACAAAAAACGTGCCCAAGTCGTCCTCTTTGCCGTCCCTAGCTTCCAATGTGAGGGTGACACATGTCACCCTCCCGTTGGTCCAAAATGTTTCGTCTCTCGGAAAAATCCGCAAAAATTATTAATGACATAGCCGGAATTTTCCCTTCGAAAGCTGTGGAAACGTTTCGTCGAAAAACGACTCCTTTAGGTAGCTATGCACAAATTCGAACCTATGCCTACTTTAAGGCTCAAATTGTATACGTACGCCCTCACGTATATACTCTGGAAATACGGGGTATAACAATAAGTCTCTTGGTTATAAAAGGAATGAATTTGTCCAGAACATAAAGAATTATAACGGCTTTATGGGAAGTTGGTTATAACAACTTTATGGAAGATTAAAAGAATGGTTTTCTTCAGTAATGTAAGCAAAGAAATGATTTGAAATAAAGAAGGGCAAACTGTTTTAAAGGTACCAATTGCTTAATGTTTTTAAGAAAGAAGTCACTTGATTTAGAAGCCGGTAAATGTATTTCTAAAAAGGTATTGTGACTTGTCTTGAAAGTAGATATGACTTGATACTACGGTTGTTAGTATCTTGGAAGTTTTATTTGAAAAAGAGTCTTTCTAAAGGAGTAGAGGTGTGTAGTACTTGGGGTTAAATTCCCGGATTTTTATGTGTGAAACGGAAGTGCCATGAGTTTATAAAATGGAAGTCTAAAGGTTCTGTGTTTTCTTGTGATAGCTTGAGTGCAAGTATTATATGTTTACGTTGTCGTGACTCTCGGTTGGAGGGCGTCTTGTTGTAAGTTTACTTGGACGCACCAACAACGATGTGGGATTCCACGGTATGCTTCCATTATGATTGATCCGACACGCTTATACGATGTGGGATTCCGGGCATGTGACCAGAGGCGGGTTAGATTCGGATTTGTTTATTACCCATGGCCACGCTTATACGATGAGGATTCCGGCACGCGACCATGCTATGACGATTATTACTCCATGGGCTAGCTCCCATGAAGACATGTACCATCGATGAGGATTCCGGGCATGTTATATTATTACTCCACGGGCTAGCTCCCACGAAGACCGCACCTCACGATGAGGACGCCGAGGCACGTTATGGCCATGCTTATACGATGAGGATTCTCGGGCATGCGTCACGTTATATATATATATATATATATATACGTTGTTGTATATGTATCGACGATGAGGTAGTGCCACGGCGCGTCACGGTTATATGTTACACCTACGGTTGTGCAGTGATGTGGGATTCCACGCGTAAGATATATATATATATGTATTGTGTATGGTACGCCGACAGTGAGGAGGATGCCAGGCGCGTCACGTGGTTATATGTTACACTTATGATCGGCGGTGATGGGGATTCCACGCACGCTTTGATATTTGTGTGATTTGATCGCGTCCCAGTTGGTAGGGTAGTATATGCGTCCCTCCATAAAGGGCCGGATTATGTTATGAAAGATAAGTAAGTTATATGGTAATGAACTTGACGATTTTTCCCAAGTATGTACGTAAGAAAGTGACAATAACTTTTATTGAAACTGGGAAAAGATAATAAGGTACGATTAAGTTCATAAGTGGTAATGACACGACAGCATCTGGTATGTACTTCTTTTATACTTGCCCCTGTCATTCTTTGTACTGATTATGATCCGCATTTCGATTTATTTCATTCCATATTCGCAATTTTGTAATCGACCCTTCGGGCCGCGTTCATGCCCGCAGGTATTAGGTGCACAGGTTGGTGATCCTTGCTCGTAGGATCTCGGTTCAGTTTTGGGAAAAAGCTCCATTTGCTCCGGAGGCTTATCTCTTGGTACGATTTCCCCTGAGGTTGTAGATTCATGTATATTCAGGGGTATGGCGGGGCCCTGTCCCGCCACAGTTGTTATGTTAAAACTCTTAGAGGTCTGTAGTCACATATGGTGGGTCAGTTTGTAAAGGAAAGGAGGCAACTGCTTCGGTTGTATATATGTATTGTCCAGGAAGGTAGCCCTATCGGCTAACCTGTTGTTTTACTTCTGTTGTTTTATTTTTTAAGTTTTATGTATGTTCCGCTGATTTTCTCTGATGTATACCTGTAAGGGTGCCCAGGTTGGGCACCAGTCGCGGGTCCGGGGTCGGGTCGTGACAATTTTTGTGCCTCTTTTATTAGTTAATAGAAGTATGATTTTTTTGGTAATACAATTTAGTGATATTGAAAGTTGCAAATAAATAACATAGTTTACAATTAAAAGAGTTACATATTAAGATCACGTTTTCTAGTTTCTTTATAATTTTTTTGTGGTTCTTCGGTTGGAATTGGTTGGTCAAATTGGTCGACGTCGCCTCCACCACCTCCGTCGGATAAGATTTCGTTGTAGTTGTAGTCTTCTTCTTTGTTGATCTCCGATTGACCGCACCTTCTCCGCTCTGGTCGTATCCAATCTCTGAATAATACTGCAATGTCCAAGCTGTCTCCCGCTAATGAGTGTTTGTGCTATTTTATTTGATATCTGTCGGCCGAAAAAGTGCTTTCAGACGTTGTTGATGACGCTTGAATATTCAACACTGTCACAACCCGACCCGGGCGCGGCCCGGTGCCTACTACCGGCACCTGCTCAGTATACATCGAGAGAATAGCGGCGAACATACACAACATATAACATGTTTAGACAATAAACATCACGATCCTAACGATAAGTGCCGCTTCCATAAAATATACATACTCAACGGTAAAAAGATAACTCTGTTCTTACCAAACCACAAATGTGACTACGCACCTCTGGAATAACAAGCGTGGTGGGGCGGGGCCGTCATACCCCTGAATGTACATAAAATCTACAACATCAGGGAAAAACTGTACAAAAAAGACAAGCCTCCGGAGAAATGGAGCGTCTGACACCTGATCAGTGATCCTAAGAATGAGGATCCACCACCTGCTTACTCCTACCGCGGCGTGAACGCGGCCCAGGAAGGGGTCAGATACAATATGTACTAAGTATGTAAATCGGAAAATCGTAATTACATCATAAGTCTAAAACAAAGCCGGAGACATGTATGATAATCAAATTACGATTGCCGTGTCTTACTAACAATGAGAGTAAATAAGAGTATACTTACAACATAAAAATAGGAGGCACATGATCAAAGCAGGACCACCCGCCCGCAGTATCATTAAGCAATCCTACTCTTGGGACTATTTCACCCGCAAGGATCGTGTGGACCCGCATGAGGTATTCCTCGCATAGGCTGTATCTGCCCGCATAGGTCGTGTAGACCCGCATGAGGTATTCCTCGCATAGGACTGATCCGCCCGCGTGAGACTATTTCACCCGCATAAGCCCTTACGGACTCGCACGAGGTATTCCTCGATCGTGGGTAGCAAATCCACTAATATGCAAATGCCACAAACCCGGGAATAACCCCAGTAATGAATAATATACCACTAGCACAAACCTGGCTATCATACATAACATAAGCACTACCGCTTATCATTTATAACATAAGCATTCACAGCTTATCATACAATATATAAGCAAGTTAAGAAATCTCCTAACTTCTTATTAGTCTTGTTCATATACACTCTCATATTAGTTTACTTAAGGCACTAACATGTCTTTTATAAAAATCCGGGAATTTATCCCAAAGTACTACATACTTCCACTCTTTTTTAAAATGACTCTTTTTCATATAAAACTTCCAACATACTAATAACCGTAGTATCAAGTCACAATACCTTTAGAAATAAAATTAGGCTTCTAAATCAAGTGACTTCTTTTTATATAAAACCTTAGGCAATTGATGTCTTAAAATCAAATTGCCTATTATACCGTATTTCGAGTATATACGTAGGCGTCGCATAAAAGTTTAAGTCTTAAAGTAGACTAAGGACTAAATTTTGTGCACAACCCCTAAAAGAATCGTTTTTCAAACGCGTTTTCCAAAACTTGCGAAGGAAAATTACGGCTATGTCATTTATTATTTTTGCGGATTTTTCCGAGAGACGAAATATTTTGGACCAACGAGAGGGTGACAAGTGTCACCCTCAAGTGGGCGGTAAATGGGACGACTTTGGCACATTTTTTTGGCCTTGTTTTGGTTAAGGAGTTGGTAGGATATTTTGTGGATATTTTGTGTAGTTGATGAGCAAGTGGGACCCACATACACATGTCCAAATCTTGACCCTCCACTTGCCCACCACTTGGCTTGATCTTGGCCATTGTATGTCCTATAAATACCCCTATAATGCAAGACCATTTCTTCATCCACACTTGTGAAATTCCAAGGAAAATACTCCCTCCCCTTTGTATAGTTTTTCGTCCAAAGCCTCCTCGCCTCGAGAGGCCCTACTGAAACCCCCCTTGCCTAGTTGTTTCGTAAAATACCCCTTGGTAGAAAAGTTGTCTCCTAGTAGTGTTACTATACCAAAATACCTTGGCCCAAATACCTTGTAGTATTCCAAGGTTACACATGTTATACCCCGTATTTCCAGAGTATGTACGTAAGGGAATACGTACAAAAGTCTAGCCTTAAAGTTTAGGCACAAAACGTTTTTCTTGGGCACAACTCGCAAAACGAATAGTTTTCCGACGAAACGTTTCCACAGCTTTCGTAGGGCAAATTCCGTCTATGCCATTTCTAATTTTTGCGGATTTTTCCAGAGACGAAACATTTTGGACCAACGGGATGACGACACTTGGCACCCTCCAAATGGTGGACTTGAAATCGCCCATTGACGAATTGGACAATGAAGTGCACGTTTTTGTGCCTTTGCACAAGTCAAGGATTAGGTAGGATATTTTGTGTGCAAGTTGGCCAAGGACACTTGCCCTAATCTTGACCTTACACTTGCCTAGCACTTGGCTAAATCTTGGCCATTGGTTGGCCATGTCTTGACCTATAAATACCCCCCTTTGGATGAAGAGTTCTTCATCCACAAATCAATTTCCAAGTCTTGAAAAATCCCTCCCCCTCTCTCTAAAGCTTTTCGTCCAAAGCCTCCTACCCCCCCCCTTTTGAAGTTTGGCCGAGGGCCCCCCCCTAGCCTAGCCGAAATCTACCCCCCTCCCTTGGTAGAAAAGTTGCCTTCTTGTAGTGTTATAATGCCCAAAATAACCTAGCCCAAATCCCTTCGTACTTAGTAGAAGTTGTGAAGAACTTCTAAGGTTTCTCGAGCATACAACTTGTGAGCAAAACCTTGCTCAGGCGCGACTTTATCTAGGATATTATTGGGCTTACCGAGGTAACTAATCCTAACCCTCTTTTGAATTAGAGAATACTTACTGTAGTAGTATAAGAATAAGTATTAGATACTTAGAAGAATATTGCAGAATAGAATTGAATGTTATCACAAAGAAGGGTTTAAAGAAGAATAATCAAACTGCATTTACATGGAATTTGCTTTCACGATGAACTTGAGTAGCTCACCGGATGGGAAATCGCCCAATTTTCCGTAGGATATAGAACCCTCTGCTTAGAATCGTTTACAAAGTAGTTCAACGTTGTTAGACGTGTCGACTATTATAGTCGATTCTCATGCGCATATATTCAACTTGGCGGTGGTTTTTGAGAAGGTATGTGATTCTTCCTAAAGCATGATATTTTACAATATATATGTAGTACGGTGACGCATACGTGTTAAGCGAATAATAACTACGCAATGTCTTTGACTTAAGCCCGAATAATACTTACAGAATGCCTCGCTTAAGCTCGAATAACACTTACAGAATGCCTCGCTTAAGCTGAATAATAAAGAATCAAAGCATTTCAAAAGAATACTGAATCATTTTTAACAGAAGAGAACTAATTGAGTTTTAAAACAGAAGCTTAAGAGTTATACTAGCTTTATGGGAAGTTAAGTATAACCACTTAAGAATGATAAAAGAAACAGTTTGCCTATGTGTTTATAACAGACTTATATTGAATTGTGAAAAGAATAATAAGATGGTTTGATAAGTAGACATGATATGATGCTATGTGTGTTAGTGTCTTGAGAGTATTCTTGTTGTGCTTATGTTGTTTAAAGATAAGCTGTTATGTTAGTGTACTATCACTCACCTCTTGACATATTACCGGGGGTTAAGCTGCCCTTCGATGCGGGGTAGACTCAGGCGGTCTGGGACCATGATTCGAGAATACCTCATGCGGGTCTAAGGGACCTATGCGGAGCTACGGGAGTTCCAGGTTAGTGATGCGGGGTTATACCTCATGCGGTCTATGTGGCCATGCGGACTACGAGTCCAGGACGATGCCGATGAGTAGCTACCCTCGATGCGGGGTTATGTACCCTATGCGGGCCTATGTGAGTGGCCTATGCGGACTACGAGAGTCCAGGATTAGGCCTGCATGGTGATACTACGAGAAATTGGCCCTGCTTCGATCATTCGCAGCCTAGAAAAGACCTGTTACAGTTTACCTATTGTTGCTCTTGTTTATGATGTGGCACTATGTGCGGTCCCCTTGGTTGTTTCATACATACTTGCAAAACTGATTTTAAAATGATATGTTTTCATTTAAGTATTTCTGATTTCATATACTTAGTACTGTTATCGACCTCCTTGGGGCTGCGTTCATGCCGCAGTAAGAGCGGCAGTGCTAGATCCACATTCTTAGGATCTACGTTGGTGTCGGAGCTCCATCTTTTACGGAGGCTCTACTTTGGGTATGATCTCCTGTTGTAGATAGTTTTATGCATCGAGTATGGCGGGGCCTGTCCGCCATAGTTGTATATTTCCTTAGAGTGCGTAGTCATGTTGTATGCGATGTCGGATGTAGCGCTAAACCATGTTTATATATATATCTTAGAAAGACGATGTTTTCACATAAAGCGTGTCTTATTTTATAAATTGTTTCATGTCTTGTTTTATATTTCCGCTGATTACTCGATGTATGACTACTTGGGTGCCGGTGAGCACGATCCACGCCCCTGAATGGGTCGTGACAACAGTGGTATCAGAGCAGTTAATCCTCGGAAAGTGTCTACAGACCATATCTAGTAGAGTCTTGATTATCGGTGTGTTGTGCACAACACCAATAATCAGGAGGCTATAGGATATTTAGGATTGGTTCCCACTCTTCTTACTCTGAGATCGTGCTTTAGAGTCGTGTTAAGTTGGACCTCTAACGTATTCCTTTTTGTACGCTTATGCCTCCACGTAGGCAACCCGCCCGAGAAGGGCAAAGCGTAGGAGTCGCTAGTGGGACACCTAGAGTCACGAGGGCTCGGGCCCGCCTATACCGAGACAGCGAGTTCTACGACGCCGCCTGATTCAGAGACTACAAGACCGCACCTCCCGTCCCACACCGGGCGGAGAGATAGGGTACAAGGAGATGGCCCACTATTGGCTAGGATTGTGGCGACACGAGACGTGCTAGATGCAGATTCGGTCCAGCCCGGTCGTGCCGTGGTTCACCCGAGGCAGAGTTTGAGGCTACGAGACTTCGAGTCAGAGCCCGCGAGTTTTACTGGTCGAGGGAGGATGATCCGCAGGAGTTCATCCGTCGCCTAGGAGGATTCTAAGAGTGATCAGGCGCCGGAGACCGAGTGCGTGATCTTTGGTTCGCATAGTCGCGTGATACCGCAATCGATTGGTTTGATTCATGGAGTTATCGGGAGAGCACGCGTCCCACTACTTGGGATGAGTTCTCGAGGCTTTCTCACTCACTTCTTGCCTCCACAGATGAGAGGCGCGGTGATAGATTTTTACTGCCGAGGCGAAGGACGACCGTCGGGAGTACAATGTCGAGTTTGATTCATTGGCTCGATATGTCCCGGCGTTAGTAGCGATTATGGAGGATAGGGTGCACCGCTACGACACCTGGCTAGATGACTATATGCCTAGTCGTTAGCGGGTGTTTCTCTACAGTCGTGTATGTACATTACCCGCATGCAGGCTCATGCTCTAGGATGTGAGCGTAGAGCCGCGGGTTGTGACGGCGAGAAGAAGAGGGGCGGCAGGTCTTTTGGTAGCTATCGTGGTGGCGGCCTCGGCGGCGATCTAGATTTGCACCACGGCCGGCTGAGCACTCTGCCCGCCCTCAAGGCAACACGATATTCGAGGCGCACTGGGGCCCAGGACTTGACGTCGAGCGTGAAGTGCGGCGATCGGGACCACCCTCGGTGTGGCCGCGGGAGATCCCACGGGAGTTATGGTGCTACGAGCTTGTTTCATTGTAGCGCCAGGTCACTATGCGAGGAACTTGTCACTGGCGAGGCGATCTTGATGGTAAGTCGACTGAGTTCTTTCGCGGTCTTCATCCTCGTGATTACTCGCCTCGGAGGGCAAGGTACTCATGGACAGCGGTCGCGTCGAGGTCGTGGCGCGGGTCGATTCTAGCGGTCCTCGTAAGCGCATTTATGCTTTGTCCACCGATGGATCGTGAGGCCTCACCGATGTCATCACGGTACCTTATCGGTTCTGGGTTTGATGTTTATGCCTTGATAGATCCGGTTCTACTATGTCCTATATATCTCCCTTGTTGCTAGTAGGATAGGGATAGAGCCCGAGTCCATAGACCCTTTCGAGGTAGCTACGCCATGGGTGATTCGGTGGTAGCTCGGCGGGTATATAGAGCTTGTCTGTGACCATTCTGACGTCGGACCCTAGCGACTTGATAGAGTTGAGATGATTGACTTCGACGTGATCACGGGGATGGATTGGCTAGCACTTACGCCAATGTAGGCAGAGAGAGTAGTACGGTTCAGTTTCACGAGCCGATTGTTGAGTGGGAGAGCACGGTGTCGCCGAGGGTAGGTTTATTTCTACCTCAAGGCTAGGAAGATGGTGCGAAGGGTATATCTACCATCTCGTTCGGTGTTTGATATCAAGGCTGCGGTACGATTTTCCGCCGATTCGGTGGTCGAGAGAGTTCCAGGCGTGTTTCGGACGACCTCGGGTATCCTCCCGAGAGGAGATTGAGTTTTGTATTGACATATTTCGGACACTCGGCCTATTTCCATTCCGCCATACGAATGGCACCGCCGAGTTGAGAGAGTTGAAGGATCGGCTTAGAGATTTCTTTGGAGAAGCGGCTTCATCGGGCCTAGTATTTCTCCGGGAGCGCCGGTATTGTTCGTGAAGAAGAAGGGCGGGGCCGCTGCGCATGTGTGTTGATTACGGTGAACAAGGTGACCATTAAGAATACCCTTCCGGGATTGATGATTTGTTCGACGATTGCGAGTGCGAATGCTTCTCCAAGATTGATCTGGTCGGGCTATCATCGGTGCGAGTCGAGAGAGGTGGATGTCCCTAGGATCGCATTCAGGACCAGACGGACATTATGAGTTGAGTCATGTCTTTTGGGTTGACCAATGCTCGGCGGTATTCATGGATTTGATGAACGAGTGTTCAAACCATTTTGGACACGTTTGTGATAGTGTTCATTGATGATATCTTGGTTTATTCTCGCCAGAGCGAGGAGACGCGGAGCATTTGAGGCTGTCTTGTGCTTCTCCAGATCAGCGATGTACGCCAAGTTTTCCAAATGTGAGTTTTGGTTGACTTGATGGCGTTTCTTGGGCATATTGTCGTGATGGCATTCAGTGAATACGGCAAGATCGAAGCGATCGAGGACTTGGCCTAGACCTACTACTCCGCAGAGGCTCGCGATTTCGGGCCTCGCAGATATTATCGGTTCGTGGAGAAGTTTGCTTCTATCTGCACCATTGACTAGGTGACTCGGGCGGCCAAGTTTGATGGTGATGCTTGTGGCGGGGTTTCAGTTGTTGAAAGAGACGGCGACCGCCTCGTTCTTACTCTTCCGAGGTCGGATGGTTATGTCGTGTATTGCGACGTCGAGCATCGGGTTGGGATGTGTGTTGACGCAGCATGGCGGGGTTATAGCATATGCATCGACGGATGAAGAAACACGAGAGGAACTACCCACCCATGATTTGGAGTTGGCAGCTGTGATTCACGCTTTGAAGATCCGGAGGCACTATTTGTATGGGGTTCACGTGGATATTTTTACGTACCACAAGAGCCTCGGTATATCTTCACGGAGGAGTTGAACTTACGGCGAGGCGGTGGTTAGAGTTGCTTAAGGATTATGATGTTGATATCTGTACCACCCGAAGGCCATGTTGTGGCGTATGCTCTTAGTCGTAGTCGACGGGAGCCTATCGGATGTGCTAGAGAGGAGGACATGGTTCGTGATTTGCACGATTAGCGAGCCTTGGTGTCCGCTTGATTGATTCTAATAGCAGTGGGGTTAGAGTTCGTGAGGTTGCCGAGTCTTCCATCGTCGAGAGGTGAAGAGGCGATTCGAGATCCACTTTGATTCGATATCGTGATACGACTCTTCGTGAGGCAAGCGGTCCTTTTGGTAGCACGATGGGGTGCTAAGGTTTGAGGCGGTTGTGTGTTCCAGATGTTTGAGGACTTGGCGGCAGTTCTTGGGAAGCACACAATAGCGCGTTACTCTATCCATCCGTGGTCGACCAAGATGTACCACGACCTCAGATCGTGTATTGGTGGGATGGCTTGAAGAGGATGTTTGCGAGTTAGCTCAGTGCCCGTGTTGTCAGCAGGTGAAGGTAGAGCACCAGAGGCCTTGTGGTTTGTTACAGACAATTGAGATCCCGACCTGGAAGTGGGAGGTAATCAACATGGACTTTATCACAGGATTACCTCGCACTCAGAGGAGACATGATTCTATATGGGTTATCGTCGACGGTGTGAAATCAGCCCACTTTCTTCCGTCGGGCGACTTTTCTACCGAGGATTATGCCAGACTTTACATCTGAGAGATCGTCAGACTGCATGGAGTCCCTATTTCGATCATATCAGATAGAGGAGCCCAGTTTACGGCTAACTTCTGGAGGTCTTTCCAGAGAGGTTTAGGGGCAGTGAGCACAGTCTGCATTCCATCCACAGCGACGGGCGGACAGCCGAGCGCACTATCCGCACTCGAGGATATCCGCGAGCCCTGTTATCGACCAGTGGTGGGAGGATCATGTGCCTATAGTTGAGTTGGCGTATAATAATAGCTACCACTCAAGTATTCAGATGGCGCCTTATGAGGCCGTGTATGGGAGGAAGTGCAGATCGCCTAGAGGTTGGTTCGATGTGGGCGAGGTGCAGCTAGTGGGACCAGGTTGGCGCAGCGGCGATGGATAAGGTGAAGCTTATCCGAGAGCGGCTATTAATGACTCGAGTCGGCGAAGTCGATGCAGATCATCGCCGCCGGCATCTTGAGTTCGAGGTTCATGATTGGGTTTTCCTAAAGGTGTCACCCATGAAGGGTGTGATGAGATTCGGGAAGAAGAAACTTCGGCCAAGTACATTGGGCCGTTTCGATTGTCCGCAGGTAGGCAAGGTTGCTATGAGTTGGAATCTGCCGTCCGATCCGGAGCGGTGCATCCGGTTTTCACGTATCTATCTTTGAGGAGATGTATCGGATCCATCTAGGGTGCACCCGATTGACGATGTCGGTGGCCAGGGGTTATCGATGAGGAGGTTCCCATAGCGATAATCGATCGTCGTTAAGCGTCTGCGGACGGGGCGTGGCCGTCAAAGTCTTGTGGTGGAACGAGCTCGGGGAGGAGATGACGTGGGAAGGCGAGGAGGACATGAGGCGAAGTATCTCACCTATTCTACACCTCCGGTAATTCACTTTCCTACTTGTAAATTTTCATTATCGCTTATGCCTAAGTGTTGTTTTGTGGCCGTGTGTGGCATTTGCAATCGTTTAAGTTATGAAGGACCTTATCGTTAATCGCTTGGGAAGGAACATTCGGACGAATGTTTCTAAGGAGGAGAATGTTATACCGTATTTCCAGTATATGCGTAAGGAATACGCATAAAAGTCTAGCCTTAAAGTTTAGGCACAAAACGTTTTTCTTGAGCACAACTCGCAAAACGAATAGTTTTCCGACGAAAACGTTTCCACGACTTTCGTAGGGCAAATTCCGCTATGCCATTTCTAATTTTTCCGGATTTTTCAGAGACGAAACATTTTGGACCAACGGGAGGCGACACTTGCACCTTCCAATTGGTGGACTTGAAATCGCCCATTGGACGAATTGACAACGGCGCACGTTTTTGTGCCTTTGCACAAGTCAAGGATTAGGTAGGATATTTTGTGTGCAAGTTGGCCAAGGACACTTGCCCTAATCTTGACCTTACACTTGCACTTGGCTAAATCTTGGCCATTGGTTGGCCATGTCTTGACCTATAAATACCCTTTGGATGAAGAGTTCTTCATCCACAAATCAATTTCAAGTCTTGAAAAATCCCTCCCCCTCTCTCTAAAGCTTTTGTCCAAAGCCTCCTACCCCTCCTTTTGAAGTTTGGCGAGGGCCCCCACAGCCTAGGAAATCTACCCCTCCTGGTAGAAAAGGTGCCTTCTTGTAGTGTTATAATGCCCACAATACCCGAGCCCAAATCCCTTAGTACTTAGTAGAAGTTGTGAAGAACTTCAGGTTTCCTTGGAGCATACAACTTAGGAGCAAAACCTTGCTCAAAGCGACTTTATCTAGGATATTATTGGGCTTACCGAGGTAACTAATCCTAACCCTCTTTTGAATTAGAGAATACTTACTGTAGTAGTATAAGAATAAGTATTAGATACTTAGAAGAATATTGCGAATAGAATTGAATGTTATCACGGTAGAAGGGTTTAAAGAAGAATAATCAAACAGTACTTACATAGGACAATTTTCACAGAGACTTGAGTAGCTCACGGGTAGGGAAGTCGCCCAATTTTCCGTAGGATATAGAACCCTCTGCTTAGAATGTTTACAAAGTAGTCCAACGTTGTTAGACGTGTCGACTATTATAGTCGATTCTACTGCGCGACATATTCAACTTGGCGGTGGTTTTATTTGAGAAGGTATGTGATTCTTCCTAAAGCATGATATTTTACAATATATATGTAGTACGGTAGACGTACATGTGTTAATCGAATAATAACTACGCAATGTCTTTGACTTAAGCTGAATAATACTTACGGCAATGCCACGCTTAAGCTCGAATAACACTTACTAAGATGCCTCAGCGGCTTAAGCCTGAATAATAAAGAACTGAAAGCATTTCAAAAGAATACTGAATCATTTTTAACAGAAGAGAACTAATTGAGTTTTAAAACAGAAGCTTAAGAGTTATACTAGCTTTATGGGAAGTTAAGTATAACCACTTAAGAATGATAAAAGAAAGCAGTTTGCCTATGTGTTTATAAATGGATTTATATTGAATTGTGAAAAGAATAATAAGATGGTTTGATAAGTAGACATGATATGATGCTATGTGTGTTAGTGTCTTGAGAGTATTCTTGTTGTGCTTATGTTGTTTAAAGATGTTTATGTTAGTGTACTATCACTCACCTCTTGACATATTACCGGGGGTTAAGCTGCCCTCCGATGCGGGGTAGACTCAGGCGGTCTGGGACCATGATTCGAGAATACCTCATGCGGGTCTAAGGGACCTATGCGGAGCTACGGGAGTTCTAGGTTAGTGATGCGGGGTTATACCTCATGCGGTCTATGTGGCCATGCGGACTACGAGTCCGTGACGATCCGAGGAGTAGCTACCCTCGATGCGGGGTTATGTACCTACGCGGGCTATGTGAGTGGCCTATGCGGACTAGAGTCGAGGATTAGGCTGCATGGTGATACTACGGAAATTGGCCTGCTTGATCATTCGCGACCTAGAAAAGACACATTACGCTTTACCTATTGTTGCTCTTGTTTATGATGTGGCACTATATGCGGTCCCTCGTTGTTTCATACATACTTGCAAAACTGATTTTAAAATGATATGTTTTCATTTAAGTATTTTATAGTTTCATATACTTAGTACTGTTGTCTTGACCTCCCCGGGCTGCGTTCATGCCGGTAAGCAGCAGTGCTAGATCCACATTCTTAGGATCTCTACGTTGGTGTCGGGAGCTCCATCTTTCCGGAGGCTCTACTTTTGGGTATGATCTCCTGTTGTAGATAGTTTTATCTGATCAGGGTATGGCGGCCTGTCCGCCATAGTTGTATATTTCCTTAAGTGCCGTAGTCATGTTGTACAAGATTTCGGATGTAATCGCTAAACCATGTTTATATATATATCTTAGAAGGCGATGTTTTCTCACATAAATCGTGTCTTATTTTATAAATCGTTTCATGTCTTGTTTTATATTTCCGATTACTACGATGTATGACTACTGGGTGCCGGTAAGGCACGATCCACGGCCGGAATGGGTCGTGACACATATACTAAAAGCCGAAATACTATTATACTTCCCTTGATCACAAAAACGAAACCACAAAGAAAATCTTCATAGCGGGTTGAAGTATTAAGAAGAAGTTGCGTAGAACTTCTAAGGGTTGTTTGGAGGGGGTTGGAGCGTTCATAATAGGAGCTAAACGTCGCTCAGGATCGACATATAAACTTGGATAATTTTGGGCTTATCGAGGTAAATACTCTTGTCCTTATATTGTAATTGGAAATTACATCGTAGTTGTATAGAAGTGAGTATAAGACGTATATAAGGATGGTATAAAAGAGAATTGAATTGAAATCTCATCGAAGAATATTAAAGAAGAAAGTGATGTACTTACATAGAATTTGTATTCTGATGTGTAGTTTGTGGTAGGGAAGTCTTGCCATTTTTCCGTAGAATAAGGAATCTGTATCTAGAATTATTCTCTGAGTAGTCTAGACTATTATACCCGTATTTCAGTAGTATGCGTGGGGACGTGCGTTTGAAAGTTTGAGCCTTAAGTTAGGCATAGACCGAAAATGTTGTGCACAACCCCAAAAGAATCGTTTCACGAAACGTTTTCCAAAGCTGCGTAGGGAAAATTACGCTATGTCATTTGTTATTTTGCGGTTTTCCGAGAGATGAAATAGTTTGGACCAACGAGAGGCGACACTTGTCACCTCAAGATTGGCGGATTCCCGTTTGGTGCACGATTTTGTGCCTTGTTTTGTGCCTTGTTTGTGCCTTGTTTTGTGCCTAAATCATGGGTCAATGTTTGTGAGGAATTGTGGAGTAGGGATAGGGCACTTGGGCAAATCTTGGCCTCCACTTGCCCCCACTTGGCTTGATCATGGCCATTGGTTCCCTATAAATACCCCTTTGAAGACTTCTTCATCCACTCCACAAATCTCTAAGTCTTGAAATCCCTCTCTCCTCTCTATGGTTTCGTCCAAGCCTCCCCCTCCCCTTCGTGAGGCCCCTTGGCGAGAGATATCTCTCCTCCTAGTGGTGTTGGCGAAACACCCCCCTTGCCTAGTTGTTCTCGTAAAATACCCCCCCCTTGGTAGAAAATACTCTCCAAGTATTGTTACTATACCAAAATACCTTAGCCTTATACCTTGTAGTATTCCAAAGTTACCTCTATACGTAGAGCCCGGAAATACTACCTTATTTCTTTTTTGTCTCAAAACGAAACCCTAAGGAAATCTTCATAGCCGGTTGAAGTATTAAGTAGAAGTTGCGTAGAACTTCTAAGGGTTGTTGGAGCGGGTTGAGCGCTTCGAGTAGGAGCTAAACGTTGCTCGGGATCGACATTTAAACTTGGATAATTTTGGGCTTATCGAGGTAAATATCTTGTCTCCTATTGTAATTGAGTTTACATACTATCAAGTATAAGAATTAAGTATAAGTTATATACGGAAGGTATATAAGAAGAGAATTGAATGCTTACATGGGGTGTATTCAGATGAACTTGTGAAGTTTGTGGGTAGGGAAGTGCTGCCCAATTTTCCGTAGAATCTTGTATCTAGATTTATTCTACCGAGTGGTCTAGACATTGATAGACTTGTATAACCGTTATAGGTTGAAGTACTGCGAGTAGCGTATTCTACTCGAATGGTGGAAAAGGCTAGCCGGACTACAGTACTTTGGAGCTATTTGCTAATAGTCGATAATCGTCGCGAGGTATGTGATTCTTCCTATCCTCTTGAGCATGATATTTTAAAAGTAATATATTTAGTACGGTAGACGTACGTGTGTTAACTGAACGTAGTTTTACGGCAATGTCTTTTTACTTAAGCATGAATAATAAGAATCTTGAAGTATTTCAAGAGAATTAAGAAACCTTTTTGAAAGAAGAGTAACACTTGGTTTTAAAAGCTTAAGAGTTATACTAGCTTTATGGGAAGTTAGGTATAACGACTTAAGAGAAGTAAAAAGAATGGTTTACTGAGTTTAGAAGTTAAGAGGCTTGATCTTAAAAGATAAGAGACTTGACTTAATTGGATTAATATGAATTTTGTTAATAAGTGTGAAACCTCATTCGTGAGTAATGAGTACTTGGTTTTTAAAAGGAATAATGTTTTACTGATTTCGGAAATCAGAATAAGTATCGAACAAACCACAGCAGCGCTAATAAAGGGAAATGTATTGACTAATAAAGTATTATGAAAACCAGTAGAAACCTCCATCTGCATAGAAGTTAAGATGAGACAAAATGATATTACATTTCCTAGATCATGGCTGCTTTAATAAGATTGTTATAAACAAGAATAACCTACTCACACATAAGGCATATGTTTCTCAAATTGTTTAAAAGAGAATTATATTCTTAAGTGATTAAGTCTATGAACTACGAAACCTTTCGAAAATGAGAAACTTGAGTATTTGAAATTAGGCAAACTTGAACGTTTGGAAAATAATGTTGTTACTTGATTTTACAAGGGGAAGTGTTTTTGGTTTACTTAAAAAGATAGTCATTCTATTTTTAGACTACGGGTGTTGTGTGACTTTTGTGAAAGATACGGATCTTTTAAAAAGTTAATGTATGAAGTACTTTGGGGATAAAACCCGAACTTGTTAACATAAAGTAGAAAGTACCTTGTTTGAATAAAATTGATTGTGTTGGTTTGTGATAGCCTTGTAATACTTTCTTGTTGATTTGATAAATAAACATGTTAGGATACTACGGGTGTTAGTATCTTGTGATGTTTGTGTAAAGGGGTTTCCCTTGATTGTGCTTATGTTGTTTAAACGATAAATCATATGTTAGTATTATATCACTCACCTTGACTTGATCCGGGGTTAAGCCGCCTCGATACGGGGTAGACTCAAAGCGGTCTGTGATCTATGATTAGAGAATACCTACGCGAGTCCGTGGGGCCTACGCGAGCTACGAGTTCGGTGTTAGTGTGCGGTTATACCTCACGCGTCTATGCGCCACGCGGATCGCGAGTCCAGACGCCGCCGAGAGTATCTGTCACGATTCGCTCGGCCCGTGATCGTGCTCACCGGGCACCCAAGTAGTCATACATCGAGTAACTGGAAATATAAAACAAGACAGAAACATAGTAAAAATAGAAACGCTTTATCTGATGAAAAGCTTGCCTTTACGACATAATATAAATAACTCAAGTTTTTGCGCTACATCCCAACTGCATAATAGTACTCTGCACTTCTGGAAGTAAACAACTATGGCGGACAGGGGCCGCCATACACTCGATCAGACAAAACTATCTACAATACAGGAGATCATACCCAAAAGTAGAGCCTCCTAGAAGATGGAGCTCCGACACCAACGCAAAGATCCTAAGGACGCGGATCTAGCACTGCTTGCCTTTACCGCGCAGATTTAACGCAGCCCCCGGGCGAGGTCAAGACAACAGATACCAAGTATGTGAAACTATAAAGAACTGAAATGAAATCAAAGTATTTTAAACCTTTTCACAAATACAATCAGTTCAATTTCACATAGTGCCACATCACAAACAACAACAGTAATAGAAAAACTGTAACAGGTCCATTCTAGGCCGCGACTGATCAAGCAAGGCTAATCGCCCATAGTATCATTCTGCGTGCCTAGTCTCGACTTCCGCACCGCATAGGTCACACACGCACTGCATGAGGTATTCCTCGCACGGGGCAGCCAACCCCAGATCCGCCTAGGCTCCCGCACCGCATAGCCTCAAAAGACCGCATAGTCTCAACAGATCGCATAGGAATCCCCGATCGGGCTAAACACCGGAATGATCAATCGAGCATACCGCTGCCGCATAGTCTCACAGACCGCATAGCCGTAGAGACCGCATCAAGGGGCAAGCCCTCAGATAATAGTCGCGGGTAGGTGATACAATAACAAGACAACGGACTTACCGGTTAGCAACGTAAGCACAAAGAAGAATGACCCCTTACACAAAGATTTCAAGACACTAACCTGTAGCATCATAATATGTCTACTTATCACACAAATCTTACTACACTTAATGAAATCAATACAAGGCTTTTATAAACAAACAAGTAAACAGCCTTTTTATCTTTCTTAAGTCATATACCTAACTTCCCATAAAGCTAGTATAACTCTTAAGCTTTTGTTTTAAAACCAAATATTTATCTTCTCGTTAAAAAAATGATTCAAAGATTCTTTGAAATGCTTTCTTCTTTGTTATTCAAAGCTTAAGCCATCGCCGTAAGTATTATTCAGCTTAAACCGTGAGGCATTGCCGTAAGTATTATTCAGCTTAAGTCAAAGACATTGCCGTAGTTATTATCCAGCTTAACACATGTACGCCTACCGCACTATATATATATATTGTAAAATATCATGCTTTAGGAAGAATCACATACCTTCTCAAATAAAACCACCGCCAAGTCGAATATGTCGCGCAGAGAGTCACTATAATAGTCACAGCACATCTATCAAAGACTACTCAAGGTCATTCTAAACAGAGGGTTCACAATTTACGAAAAGTGGGCAGACTTCCTACCCGGTGAGCTATATAAGCTCATCGTGAAAACAAATTCTATATAAGCATAGTTTAATTATTCTTCTTTAAACCCTTCTATCGTGATAACAGTCAATTCTATTCTAATATTCTTCTAAGTATTTATACTTATTCTTATACTACTACAGTAAGTATTCTCTAATTCAAAAGAGGTTAGGATTAGTTACCCTGCAAGCCCAATAATATCCTAGATAAAGTCGCTACCGAGCAAGGTTTAGCTCCTAAGTTGTACGCTCCAGAGTCTAAGAAACCTTAGAAGTTCTTCACAACTTCTACAAAGGACTAAGGATTTGGGCTAGGTATTTTGGGCATTATAACTATACTAGAAGACAACTTTTCTACCAAGGAGTGGGTAGATTTCGCCAGGCTAGGGGCAGCCCTACCAAACTCACTCAAAGTGGGAGGTGTTGGACGAAAGGCTTGGAGAGGAGAGGATTTTTCAAGACTTGGAAGATAACTTTGTGGATGAAGAACTCTTCATCTAAAGGGGTATTTATAGGTCAAGAAGTGGCCAACCAATGGCCAAGATTAAGACAAGTGCAAGGCAAGTGTAGGTGAAGATTTACTCACACAAATATCCTACTAACTCTCGACTTGTGCACAAGGCACAAAAACGTGCTCACCTTTGCCCAATTCGTCCCAATGGACGATTTCAAGTCCATCAATCGGAGGTGACAAGTGTCGCCTCCCGTTGGTCCAAAATGTTTCGCCTCTAAAAATCCGCAAAATTAGTAATGGCATAGCCGAATTTTCCTACGAAAGCCGTGGAAACGCTTCGTCTAAAAACGATTCTTTTAGTGAGTTGTGCACAAATAAAAACGCCCAAGGCTATCTTTAAGGCCAAACCAGACGTATTCCTCACGCATACTGGAAATACGGTATAATAAAGATCTACCCTCGATGCGAGGAATCACACACGACCAACTGGGCGTGATCGTGCCTTACCCCGCACCCTAGTGATACAACATCGAGTAATCAATGAACATAAAACACATACATGAAACAAATGAAGTACAAAACAAGAACTGAGGAAAACTTGTCTTTCTAAGATATATATAAATAACAACTCCTACAAATGAACAGCTTTAATCCTTTTACAACCCCGCCTACAACAAGATTTCATGCACTTAAGAAATGATACGACAACAATGGCGGATGTGGCCCCGCCATACCCCGAATGTAAATACCTACAACGACAGTGACTATACCAAGATAAGCCTCAAGAAACGGAGCTTTCCCAAACGCCGAATCAGGACCCTAAGAGCGAGGATCAACGATCGTGTACCTTTTACATGCAGATGAACGCAGCTTCAAGGAGGTCGATAACAGTACCAAGTATGTGAAATCGAAAATAAATCAGAAATGAAATCATAGTAGTCTATATAAAGCAGAGACATGTATGATAACCAAACTACGCTCACAATAAATAAGCAAATATGTCAAGTCGTGACTCACGCCTCAAAGTTATCACAATAAAACCGTGACGGCAAGTACGAAGGCATAGCCGACTACTAAGACCCACGCATCAAAAATACCACAACAGTATCCCGAGGTCTTTCTGCACCGCACTACACGATCGGTCGCCACTCGCCCGCAATATCAATGCGCCTATCCTCGAACTCTCGCAGCCCGCATAGGTCACCCATGCACCCGCATGAGGTATTCTCGAATCACGGTCCTGCATCACCGAGGTATACCCCGCATCGGGCGACTAACCTCAGATCCGCCAGGCTCCCGCACTCGCATAGTCTCAAAGACCGCATAGTCTCAACAGACCGCATAGAATCCCCGCATCGTGCTAAACACCCGAATGATCAATCCCGAGCTACCGCGACTGCATAGTCACAAGGATCGATAGCCGTGATAGACCGCATCAAGGGTGGCAAGCCCTGATAATAAGTCGGGGGTATGTGATACAATAACAAAGACATCCGCTTAACGTTTGACAACGTAAGCACAACAAGAGTGACCCCCTTACACAATAATCACAAGATACTAACACACGTAGCATCCTAACATGCTTACTTATCAAATCAACAAGAAAGTATTACAAGGTTATCACAAACCAATACAATCAAGTTATTCACACAAGGTACTTTCTACTAACAAGTTCGGGTACCTATCCCCAAAGTACTTCATACATTAACTCTTTAAAAGATACGTTACTTCACAAAAACCACACAATACCTGTAGTATATGAAAATAGAGTGATTATCTTTTTAGAGTAACTCAATTACTTCTCTTTGTAAAATCAAGTAGCCACATTCTTTTCCAATGTTCAAGTTTGCCTAGTTTCCAATGTTCAAGTTTGCCTTTTTTAGAAAGGTTTCGTAGTTCATAGTCTTATTCATTTAAGAATATAATTCTCCTTTAAACTATCTGAGAAACATAAGTCTTATATGTGAGTAGGATATTCTTGTTTATAACAATCTTATTACAGCAGCCATGATCTAGGAAATATCATTTTGTCTCATCTTAGCTTCTATGCAGATGGAAGTTTCTACTGGTTTTAATAATACTTAATCTGTCAAAACATTTCCTTTTATTAACGCTGCAGTGGTTTGTCGATACACATTCTGATTTCCGAAATCAGTAAAACATTCTTAAGCCGTTATTACCTAACTTCCCATAAAGCTAGTATAACTCTTAAGTTTTCAAAAACCAAGTATTACTTCTTTCAAATGATTCAAAAATCTTTTGAAATACTTCAAGTTCTTTATTAACACATAACAAGCCGCTTATAGTTCAAATCGCTTACCTTTTAAAACCACAAGTATTTTCTTACCAACATAAAGTCATTATAACCAACTTCCCATAAAGCCGTTATAACACTTTATGTTTTAAACCAATCAAATACATTTAGCACATGTACATCTACCGTACTACATAGTTCACACATATCATGCTAGAAGAGATAGGAAGAGGTTCACATACCTCGCGACGATTATCGACTAATAGCAAAACGCTCCAAGTACTTCCAATCGCCGGCTACCCTTTAAGCCAAGTAGATCGCGCCACACGTAGTACTTCAACCTATAAGGCCACAAGGCGCTTTATTAACATTTAGATCCCTTCGTAGAACATTCTACGTAAAATTCGAAGACCTCCCGCAACAGCGTAAATCTCCTCCTCTATCGGGCCGCTACCAAGCCAACCGTGGGGTTATACGCTTAATCCGACGCACAATTCTACCTCACGAAAGCTACACAAGTTCATCAGAATACACCCTATGTAAATACAGCTCAAGATTTTCTTCAAAAGGTTTCTTATTATTCAAAGCTTAAGTCAAAAGACATCACGATAACAACGCTCAAGACTATATATAGTATACTTCAACTATATAATCTAACAACATGTAATTTCCAATTACAATAGGGGACAAGATATTTACCTCGATAAGCCCATAATTATCCGAGTTTAAATGTCGATCCCGAGCAAGGTTTAGCTCCTACTCCGCAAGGCCCGACCCGCTCCAAACAACCCTTAGAAGTTCTAACCAACTTCTACTTAATACTCCAACTAACTATGGAGATTTTCCTTGTGGTTTTGTAGGATCAAGGGAAGTATAATAGTATTTCGGCTTTTTGTAAAGGTATAACCTAGAATACTACAAGGTATATGGCTAAGGTAATTTGGGCATTATAACAATACTTTGAGAGTATTTCTAACAAGAGGGGTATTATACGAAGACAACTAGGCTAGTGGTACACTCTACTAGCACCCTAGAGTGGTGCTCGGCCACACAGGGAGGCCTCTACCGAACTCAACACAAGGGAGGAGAAGGAGAGCTTTCAAGACTTAGGCAATTTTGTGGATGAATTAGTCTTCAAAGCGGTGGGTATTTATAGTCGGGGCGCCAACCAACGGCCAAGATCTTGCCAAGTGCAAGCCAAGTAGGCCAAGATCTTGCCAAGTGCACCTTATCTATCTACCACCAAAATATCCTACCAACCCTCGACTAAACAATGGCCATTCGCCAACCCCTTTACCGCCTAAGGTTCCAATGAGAGGTGACAAGTGTCGCCTCTTTGGTCCAAAATGTTTCGCCTCTCTAAAAATCCGCAAAAATTAAAAATGACATAGCCGAAATTCCCTACGAAAGTCGTGGAAACGCTTTCGCCAAAAACGACTTAATCGTGTCAGGAACAAAAAGAATTCGCCAAGCCTAAATCACAAGTTCAAATTTTTCACGCACGCCCCACGCATACTCCGAAATACGGTATAACATTCTCCTTCCTTAGAAACATTCGTCCCGAATGTTCCTTCTAAGTCTCAAACAAACGCCACAAGATAGTCTTCACTATTATACTTACGAGGACAAACTCGCTACACATGGCCACCAAACAATCACGCAAAAAATGCTTACATCCAAGTCCACTGGAAGCACTCTAACATCATAAAGCATACCACTTTTGTCACTTTGCCGCGAGGTTCTAGTGTCACCCCGACCCAACAAATGGTAACCTGCACGCGATCATCAAGATGTCGTGACATTCGAACTCTTACTACATTTCGACATCGTCGTGATTCAAAACTCGGGTTATCATCTTCAACTTGGTCATCATTAGTGGAATACTCGACGGATCTCCGATTTCCTTCCGAACATAACACGAAGATCGACGACCGCTTCCTAAGTCGGACGGCAAGAATGCTAACATATAAGCAACCCGCCTATTCTTCACATGAACTCAAAGGCCCAAAGTAACTCGCTAAGTTCCTCAGTATTCCAAAACTCGCCACACCCAACCCGGTGGTACTTTCAAGAAGATCGACCACAACTCAACTCTAAGCCGCCGCGATTATCCGCACGATTTCTCCGAGCCGCGTAACCTCTTCTAGACAAGCTTTACTCTATCCACAAATCACTGGAACAAGCTCAACCAACTATCTCAATCTCGCCAACATCGAACCAATCGACCGGCGACTCACACATCCGCCCCTACAAGGCTTCATAAGGCGACATCCGAACACTGAAATGGTAGCTTAAACACTCCTTCAACAGAGACAACAATTCTCGCAACTATCCTCGAAATTCAAACACCGCCCGAGGCGAATGTGATTCTCGAGACTTACTTGAGTTCCTAACCTTGCTCGGTAAAACCTCCGTAAAAGAAACACCGCAACTGGGCTCCACTTCGACATAAGGTGAAGGTAGGCACCTCGCGCCTTTACAACCTTTCTCGATATATCATCTCGCATAACCTCTCGCCGAGTAAACGGCCTTTGCTAAAGACAACACGGCCGACCTCGCCCAACCATCGGTCGAACGATCCACGAAATCGTGACGTTGGTTAACTAAACTCGCCTAACACCTCGTGACCCTACCACAAGGCGGACCACCACAAACCGACCCCACCACCAAACATGCCGCGGTTGACCCGCAACGTGGCCTCAACCCGACCCTAAGAACGCCAAACGCTAGCTCCCAAGGAAAACTCTCACTAATCACGCATTTAAAACCTAGCGTCTTCTTAGCTCAACTACCCTCTTTCATTCCACACAACTCGTGACTAATCCCACAACATAACTCACGTGCACTATGCACTCCTATGGGTCAAACATAAACAATACATCTTTTACTCGAGACGGCCTTACCTCTAAGATCTCTACGTATAACACTCTAAGGCTCACACTTTCTCTATCCCCAAATCTTACTTGGTTAACTAACCAAGATTTCTAATCACCATTTACACAATGCTATCGTAATATAACACTTAAGGTATACTCACCTTATCACACATACTAAACCCTGTAGGTTAAAGATATACTGACTCCATCGCTTCACTCCTTAGTCGTTCTAATCAAACTCGCCTGTAGGCGATAGCAAAGAAGATGACGAACTACCCACCGATCCCGGCTAAGTCCTCCCGCAAGGACACTCTTTCGACATCGCACCGACGGCCATAGTACAACAAGTACCAACTAAAAGACGACATTCTCGAGATGACGCCGCCACACCGTGAACACCGAAAAATCGAATCCAAATGGCCGAACCTTCGCGCGATCGGAACCTAAGCTCGAGCTCACCAACTCTCGCATACCCCGAACGCCCCGAACCCCGCGAGGACCTTTCGCACCGTGGATGCGCATAATCTGATTCACGCGAGGCGATCGCCGAAAGTTACCAGCGGCCTTGCCGCTCGCCTCTTCTCGCCGCCCTTCGTTAACCCGCCGATCTCTACGCTTTCCGCCGCACGCATAAGCCCGCATACGTGCCATGCTCAAGCTTCAATCAAGAACTTACTTTTGCACAACCTTCTCGCTGATATTCATCAAGACTCGCAGACATCAGATACTCTCCGTAGTCAAATCCATAGTTAGTAATGTGGTCGCCTTGAAATCTATATTCTCTGCTCCTGGCCGCGAATCGGTTCAAATATCATGGCCGCAGTAGGAATCGCCGCCGCAGCTAAACTCGGCGGCTAGCGACGCCGCAGAACTCCCGAATAAGCACCACCTAAGGTGATAATTGGGCTCGTGCCCACGTAACCCTCTCAGATTTACTCGCAGCCTCCTGGCCGCTTTGCCTCCGGGCCCGGGTTGCCTACGCGAGGCATAACGGTAGTGGAAAGAAATACGTTAGAGGGTCCAACTTACAACACATTTCTAAGGCACGATCTCAGAGTGAGAAGAATAGAAACCAATCCTAAATATCCTATAGCCTTCGACATTGGTGGTGCACAACACACCGATAATCAAGACTTCTATCGATACGGCTCAGACACTTTCCGAGGATTAATCGCTCGATACCACTTTGTCACGACCGAACTGGACCGTGGATCGTGCCTTACCCGCACCCTAGTGATACAACATCGTAGTAATCAATGAACATAAACACATACATGAAACAAATGAAGTACAAAACAAGAACTGAGGAAAACTTGCCTTTCGCATATATATAAATAACAACTCCTACAAATGAACGCTTTAATCCTTTTTACAACCCCGCCACAACAAAGATTTCATGCACTTAAGAAATGATACGATAACAATGGCGATGGCCCCGCCATACCCCGAATGTAAATACCTACAACGACAGTGGACTATACTAAGATAAGCCTCCGAGAAACGGAGCTTTCCCAAACGCCGAATCGTGACTCCTAAGAGCGAGGATCAACGATCGGTGTACCTTTACTCGCAGATGAACGCACTTCGGGCGAGGTCAAGATAACAGTACCAAGTATGTGAAATCAAAATAACATCAGAATGAAATCATAGTAGTCTATATAAAGCAGAGACACGTATGATAACCAAACTACGCTCACAATAAATAAGCAAATATGTCAAGTCGTGGACTCACGCCTCAAAGTTATCACAATAAAACCAGACGGCAAGTACGAAGGCATAGCCGACTACTAAGACCCACGCACTAAAAATACCACAAATCGTATCCCGAGGTCTTTCTGCATCGCACCACACGATCGTTCGCCACTCGCTCGCAATATCAATGCGCGCCTATCCTCGAACTCTCGCAGCTCCGCATAGGTCACCCATGCACCCGCATGAGGTATTCTCGAATCACGGTCCTGCATCACCGAGGTATACCCCGCATCGGCGGCTAACCTCAGATCCGCCTAGGCTCCCGCAGCCCGCATAGTCTCAAAGACCGCATAGTCTCAACAGATCGCATAGGGAATCCCGCATCGCTAAACACCCTAATGATCAATCTCGAGCTACCGTGACTCCGCATAGTCACAAGGATCGTGATAGCCGATAGACCGCATCGGGTGGCAAGCCCTGTGATAATAAGTCAAGCGGGGTATGTGATACAATAATAAGATAACCGCTTAACGCTTGACAACGTAAGCACAACAAGAGTGACCCCTTACACAATAATCACAAGATACTAACACACGAAGATCCTAACATGCTTACTTATCAAATCAACAAGAAGTATTACAAGGTTATCACAAACCAATACAATCAAGTTATTCACACAAGGTACTTTCTACTAACAAGTTCGTACCTATCCCCAAAGTACTTCATACATTAACTCTTTAAAAGATACGCACTTCACAAAACCACACAATACCGTAGTATATGAAAATAGAGTGATTATCTTTTTCGAGTAACTCAATTACTTCTCTTTGTAAAATCAAGTAGCCACATTCTTTTCCAATGTTCAAGTTTGCCTAATTTCCAATGTTCAAGTTTGCCTTTTTAGAAAGGTTTCGTAGTTCATAGTCTTATTCATTTAAGAATATAATTCTCCTTTAAACTATCCGAGAAACATAAGTCTTATATGTGAGTAGATATTCTTGTTTATAACAATCTTATTACAAAGAAATCATGATCTAGAAATATCATTTTGTCTCATCTTAGCTTCATGCAGATGGAAGTTTCTACCGGTTTTAATAATACTTAATCACAAAACATTTCCTTTTATTAACGCCGCAGTTGGTTTGTCGATACACATTCGATTTCCAAATCAAGAAACATTCTTAAGCCGTTATTACCTAACTTCCATAAAGCTAGTATAACTCTTAAGTTTTCAAAACCAAGTATTACTTCTTCTTTCAAATGATTCAAAATCTTTTGAAATACTTCAAGTTCTTTATTAACACATAACAAGCCGCTTATAGTTCAAATCGCTTACCTTTTAAAACCACAAGTATTTTCTACCAACATAAAGTCGTTATAACCAACTTCCCATAAAGCCGTTATAACACTTTATGTTTTAAACCAATCAAATACATTTAGCACACGACATCTACCGCACTACATAGTTCACACATATCACGCTAGAAGAGATAGAAGAGGTTCACATACCTCGCGACGATTATCGACTAATAGCAAAACGCCCCAAGTACTTCCAACCGCTTACTCCTTTGCCAAGTAGATCGCGCCACACGTAGTACTTCAACCTATAAGGCCACAAGGCGCTTATTAACATTTAGATCCCTTCAGAGAACATTCTACGTAAAATTCGCAAAGACTCTCCCCGCAACAAACAGAAATCTCCTCCTCTATCGGGCCGCTACCAAGCCAACCGTGGGGTTATACGCTTAATCCGGACGTGCACAATTCTACCTCACGTAAAAGCTACACAAGTTCATCAGAATACCCCATGTAAATACAAACCAAGATTTTCTTCAAAAGGTTTCTTATTATTCAGCTTAAGTCAAAAGACATCACGATAACAACGCTCAAGACTATATATAGTATACTTCAACTATATAATCTAACAACATGTAATTTCCAATTACAATAGGGGACAAGATATTTACCTCGATAAGCCCATAATTATCCGAGTTTAAATGTCGATCCCGAGCAAGGTTTAGCTCCTACTCCAAGGCCTCCGACCCGCTCCAAACAACCCTTAGAAGTTCTAACCAACTTCTACTTAATACTCCAACTAACTATGGAGATTTTCCTGTGGTTTGGTTTTGTGGATCAAGGAAGTATAATAGTATTTCGGCTTTTTGTAAAGGTATAACCTGAATACTACAAGGTATATGGCTAAGGTAATTGGGCATTAAAACAAAACTTATGAGATTATTTCTAACAAGATGGGGGTATTATACGAAGACAACTAGGCAGTGGGTACACTTCGGCTAGCACCCCTAGAGTGGGTGCTCTCGCCACAAGGGGAGGCCTCTACGAACTCAACACAAGGAGGGAGAAGGAGAGCTTTCAAGACTTAGGCAATTTGTGGATGAATTAGTCTTCAAAGGGGCGGGTATTTATAGTCAAGCTGAAGGCCAACCAATGGCCAAGATCTTGCCAAGTGCAAGCTGTAGGCCAAGATCTTGCCAAGTGCACCTTATCCATCTACCACCAAAATATCCTACCAACCCTCGACTAAACAATGGCCATTCGCCAACCCCTTTACCGCCTAAGGTGTTCCAATGAGAGGTGACAAGTGTCGCCTCTCATTGGTCCAAAATGTTTCGCCTCTCTAAAAATCCGCAAAAATTAAAATGACATAGCCGAAATTCCCTACGAAAGTCGTGGAAACGCTTTCATTTAAAAACGACTTAATCGTGTCAGGAACAAAAGAATTCGCCAAGCCTAAATCACAAGTTCAAATTTTTCACGCACGCCCCACGCATATACTCGGAAATACGGTATAACATTCTCCTCCTTAGAAACATTCGTCCCAATGTTCCTTCTAAGTCTCAAACAAACGCGCCAAGATAGTCTTCACTACTATACTTACGAGGACAAACCCGCACACATGGCCACCAAACAATCACGCAAAATGCTTACATCCAAGTCCACTGGAAGCACTCTAACATCATAAAGCATACCACTTTGTCACTTTGCCGCGAGGTTCTAGTGTCACCCGCGACCCAACAAATGGTAACGGTCGCATGCGATCATCAAGATGTCAGACATTCGAACTTACTACATTTCGATATCGTCAAGATCCAAAACTCGGGTTATCATCTTCAACTTGGTCATCATTAGCCGGAATACTCGACGGATCTCCGATTTCTTCCCGAACATAACACGAAGATCGACGACCGCCTCCTAAGTCGGACGCAAGAATGCTAACATATAGGCAACCCGCCTATTCTTCACATGAACTCAAAGGCCCAAAGTAACTCGCTAAGTTCCTCTCAGTATTCCAAAACTCGCCACACCCAACCCGGTGGTACTTTCAAGAAGATCGACCACCAACTCAACTCTAAGCCGCCGCCGATTATCCGCACGATTTCTCCGAGCCGCCGTAACCTCTTCTAGACAAGCTTTACTCTATCCACGTTACCGGAACAAGCTCAACCAACTATCTCAATCTCGCCAACATCGAACCAATCGACGGCGACTCACACATCCGCCTACAAGGCTTCATAAGGCGACATCCGAACACCAAATGGTAGCTTAAACACTCCTTCAACAGAGACAACAATTCTCGCAACTATCCTCAAATCCAAACACCGCCCGAGGGCGAATGTGATTCTCGAGACTTACTGAAGTTCCTAACCTTGCTCGTAAAACCTCCGTAAAAGAAACACCGCAACCTGGCTCCACCGTTCGACATAAGGCGGCGTAGGCACCTCGCAGCCTTTTTACAACCTTTCTCGATATATCATCTCGCATAACCTCTCGCGAGTAAACGGCCTTGCTGAAGACAACACGGCCGACCTCCTCGCCCAACCATCGGTCGAACGATCCATGAAATCAGACGCTGTTAACTAAACTCGCCTAACACCTCGCGTGACTTACCACAAGGCGACCACCACAACCGACTTACCACCAAACATGCCGCTGGTCGACCCGCAACGCGGCCTCAACCCGACCCAAGAACGCCGCAAACGCTAGCTCCTCAAGGAAAACTCACTAATCACGCTACAAAACCTAGCGGCCTTCTTAGCTCAACTACCCTCTTCATTCCACACAACTCGTGACTAATCCCACAAACATAACTCACGCACTATGCACTCCTATAAGCGGTCAAACATAAACAATACATCTTTACTCGAGACGGCCTTACCTCTAAGATCTCTACGTATAACACTCTAAGGCTCACACTTTCTATCCCCAAATCTTACTTGGTTAACTAACCAAGATTTCTAATCACCATTTACACAATGCTATCGTAATATAACACTTAAGGTATACTCACCTTATCACACATACTAAACCCTGTAGGTTAAAGATATACTGACCCATCGCTTCACTCTTAGTCGTTTAATCAAACTCGCCTGTAGGCGATAACAAAGTTAAGATGATAACTACCCACCGATCCTCAAGGCTAAGTCCTCCCGCAGGACACTCTTTCGACATCGCACCGACGGTCATAGTACAACAAGTACCAACTAAAAGACGACATTCCTCGAGATGACGCCGCCACACCGCAACACCGAAAAATCAATCCAAATGGCCGGAACCTTCGCAGGATCGTGGAACCTAAGCTCGAGCTCGACCAACTCCTCGATACCCCGAACGCCCCGAACCCCGCGAGGACCTTTCGCACCGCGGATGCGCATAATCTGATTCACGCGAGGCGACTCGCCGAAAGTTACCAGCGGCCTCGGCCGCTCGCCTCCTCTCGCCCTTCAACCCGCCGATCTCTACGCTTTGCCGCCACGCATAAGCCCGCATACGTGCCATGCTCAAGCTTCAATCAAGAACTTACTTTTGCACAACCTTCGCTGATATTCATCAAGACTCGCATACATCCAGATACTCTCCGTAGTCAAATCCATAGTTAGTAATGTGGTCGCCTCTTGAAATCTATATTCTCTGCTCCTGGCCGCGAATCAAGGTTCAAATATCATGGCCGCAGAGGAATCGCCGCCGGCTAAACTCACTGGGCTAGCGACGCCGCAGTAACTCCCCGAACGAAGCACCACCCAAGGTGATAATCGGGCCTGCGCCCACGAACCTCCTCAGCATTTACTCGCAGCCTCCTGGCCGCTTTGCCTCCCGCCCGGCCGCTTCACGCGAGGCATAACGGTAGTGGAAAGAAATACGTTAGAGGTCCAACTTACAACACACTCTCTAAGGCACGATCTCAGAGTGAGAAGAATAGAAACCAATCCTAAATATCCTATAGCCTCCTCGATTATCGCGTGCACAACACACCGATAATCAAGACTTCATCGATACGGCCTCAGACACTTTCCGAGGATTAATCGCTCGATACCACTTTGTCACGACCTAACTGGCCTGGATCGTGCCTTACCCCGCACCCTAGTGATACAACATCGAGTAATCACGAACATAAAACACATACATGAAACAAATGAAGTACAAAACAAGAACTGAGGAAAACTTGCCTTTCTGCATATATATAAATAACAACTCCTACAATGAACAGCTTTAATCCTTTTTACAACCCCGCCACAACAAAGCATTACATGCACTTCTAAGAAATGATACGACAAACAACGGCGGACAGTGGCCCGCCATACCTCGAATGTAAATACCTACAACGACAGTGACTATACCAAGATAAGCCTCCAAGAAACGGAGCTTTCCCAAACGCCGAATCGGACTCCTAAGAGCGAGGATCAACGATCGTGTACCTTTTACTCGCAGATGAACGCACTTCTCGGGCGAGGTCGCATAACAGTACCAAGTATGTGAAATCAAAATAAATATCAGAAATGAAATCATAGTAGTCTATATAAAGCAGAGACATGATGATAACCAAACTACGCTCACAATAAATAAGCAAATATGTCAAGTCGTGACTCACGCCTCAAAGTTATCACAATAAAACCAGACGGCAAGTACGAAGGCATAGCCGACTACTAAGACCCACGCACTCAAAAATACCACAACCGTATCCCGAGGTCTTTCTGCACCGCACCACACGATCGGCCGCCACTCGCCCGCAATATCAATGCGCGATCTATCCTCGAACTCTCGCACCCGCATAGGTCACCCATGCACCCGCATGAGGTATTCTCGAATCACGGTCCTGCATCACCGAGGTATACCCCGTGATCGGGCGCGCCTAACCTCAGATCCGCCTAGGCTCCCGCAGCCTCGCATAGTCTCAAAGACCGCATAGTCTCAACAGCATCGCATAGGAATCCCCGCATCGTGCTAAACACCCGAATGATCAATCTCGAGCTACCGCGACCGCGATAGTCACAAGGATCGCATAGCCGATAGACCGCATCGCGGTGGCAAGCCCTGTGATAATAAGTCGGGGGTATGTGATACAATAACAAGATAATCCGCTTAACGCTTGACAACGTAAGCACAACAAGAGTGACCCTTACACAATAATCACAAGATACTAACACACGTAAGATCCTAACATGCTTACTTATCAAATCAACAAGAAAGTATTACAAGGTTATCACAAACCAATACAATCAAGTTATTCACACAAGGTACTTTCTACTAACAAGTTCGGTACCTATCCCCAAAGTACTTCATACATTAACTCTTAAAAGATACGTTACTTCACAAAACCACACAATACACCGTAGTATATGAAAATAGAGTGATTATCTTTTTCGAGTAACTCAATTACTTCTCTTTGTAAAATCAAGTAGCCACATTCTTTTCCAATGTTCAAGTTTGCCTAATTTCCAATGTTCAAGTTTGCCTTTTTAGAAAGGTTTCGTAGTTCATAGTCTTATTCATTTAAGAATATAATTCTCCTTTAAACTATCTCGAGAAACATAAGTCTTATATGTGAGTAGGATATTCTTGTTTATAACAATCTTATTACAAAGAATGCATGATCTAGAAATATCATTTTGTCTCATCTTAGCTTCTATGCAGATGGAAGTTTCTACCGGTTTTAATAATACTTAATCACAAAACATTTCCTTTTATTAACGCCGCAGTTGGTTTGTCGATACACATTCTCGATTTCAAATCAAGAAAACATTCTTAAGCCGCTATTACCTAACTTCCCATAAAGCTAGTATAACTCTTAAGTTTTCAAAACCAAGTATTACTTCTTCTTTCAAATGATTCAAAAATCTTTTGAAATACTTCAAGTTCTTTATTAACACATAACAAGCCGCTTATAGTTCAAATCGCTACCTTTAAAACCACAAGTATTTTCTTACCAACATAAAGTCGTTATAACCAACTTCCCATAAAGTCGTTATAACACTTTATGCTTTAAACCAATCAAATACATTTAGCACACGTACGCCTACCGCATCACATAGTTCACACATATCATGCTAGAAGAGATAGGAAGAGGTTCACATACCTCGCGACGATTATCGACTAATAGCAAAACGCCCAAGTACTTCCAACCGCTTACTACCTTTGCCAAGTAGATCGCGCCACACGTAGTACTTCAACCTATAAGGCCACAAGGCGCTTATTAACATTTAGATCCCTTCAGAGAACATTCTACGTAAAATTCGCAAAGACTCTCCCCACCGCAACAACAGAAATCTCCTCCTCTATCTGGCCGCTACCAAGCCAACTGCGGGGTTATACGCTTAATCCGACGCACAATTCTACCTCACGTAAAAGCTACACAAGTTCATCAGAATACACCCTATGTAAATACAGCTTCAAGATTCTTCTTTCAAAAGGTTTCTTATTATTCAGCTTATGTCAAAAGACATTGCTAATAACAACGCTCAAGACTATATATAGTATACTTCAACTATATAATCTAACAACATGTAATTTCCAATTACAATAGGGGACAAGATATTTACCTCGATAAGCCCATAATTATCCGAGTTTAAATGTCGATCCCGAGCAAGGTTTAGCTCCTACTTCAAGGCCCGACCCGCCTCCAAACAACCCTTAGAAGTTCTAACCAACTTCTACTTAATACTCCAACTAACTATGGAGATTTTCCTTAGGGTTTTGCTTTGTAAATCAAGGGAAGTATAATAGTATTTCCGGCTTTTTAAAGGTATAACCTTATAATACTACAAGGTATATGGCTAAGGTAATTGGGCATTATAACAATACTTTTGAGAGTATTTCTAACAAGAGGGGGTATTATACGAAGACAACTAGGCAGTGGGTACACTCGGCTAGCACCCTAGAGGGGGTGCTCGCCACAAGGGGAGGCCCTCACGAACTCAACACAAGTGGGAGTGGAAGGAGAGCTTTCAAGACTTAGGCAATTTCATGGATGAATTAGTCTTCAAAGCGCGGGTATTTATAGTCATGAAGGCCAACCAATGGCCAAGATCTTGCCAAGTGCAAGGCAAGTAGGCCAAGATCTTGCCAAGTGCACCTTATCCATCTACCACCAAAATATCCTACCAACCCTTGACCAAACAACGGCCATTCGCCAACCCCTTTACCGCCTCAAGGTTCCAATGAGAGGTGACAAGTCGCCTTGTTGGTCCAAAATGTTTCGCCTCTGAAAAATCCGCAAAAATTAAAAATGACATAGCCGGAAATTCCGCCACGAAAGTCGTGGAAACGCTTTCAAAAAACGACTCTAACGTGTCAGTGAACAAAAGAATTCGCCAAGCCTAAATCACAAGTTCAAATTTTTCTACGACGCCCCACGCACATACTGGAAATACGGTATAACAAATACCTCTACGCGCCATCGGAGTGGCCTACGCGAGTCGTGGAAGTTCCAAAGACTAGACGCCAAGACATTAGATATCGCGGCGAGTGGCTACCGATCATGTGGCTTCAGACAGATCTCATGATACGCTTTATGACCTTGTTGGTACTGTGGTTTTAGTAGTCGGCTATGCCTTCAGACTTACCCCGCAGCTTTATTATGACACGTGGGACTCGTGTTCATGTGTATTCCTGGTGTTTTTATATCATGACCGCCAGCTGGCGAAGGTATTCTACGCACGATTGATGTCGCGCGAGACCCATAGTTGTATTTGAGTGATGACTTTGAGGCGCGAGTCCCCGACTTGATACGATCGCTATTTATCAGGAATCGTAGTTTGGTTATCATACATGTCTCCCGCTTTATATAGACTACTATGTTTCATTTATGCATTTTCGGGCCACATACTGTACTGTGATCGACCTCCTTCGGGCCGCTCACGCCGCAGTAGAGGTACACCGCCGCCGATCCTCGCCTTAGGATCACGCTCAGCTTTGGGAAGCTCCATTTCTCGAGGCTTATCACGTATAGTCCCCGTCGCCAGGTACTTACATTCAGTGGTACGGCGGGCCTCCCGCCATTGTTGTTATATCATTCTTAGAGGTTTGTAGTACTGTTGTGGGCAGAGTTGTAAAAAGGATGTAACTGTTCGGGTTTAAGTTTTTATATATATATGCCGAAAGGCAACTTTTCTTCAGATAATTGTTTCATATTTCATGTCTTGTTTTATATTCCGCTGATTACTCTGATGTATGTATCACTAGGGTGCCCGGGGTAAGGCACCAGTCACGGGCCCGAGTTCGGGTCGTGACATAGACGTTGATAGACTTGTATGACCGTTATAGGTTGAAGTACTGCAAGTAGCATATTCTACTAGAATGGTGGAAAAGGCTAGCCGGATTATAGTACTTTGGAGCTATTTGCTAATAGTCGATAATCGTCGCGAGGTATGTGATTCTTCCTATCCTCTTGAAAAAGAATATATATATAAGTACGGTAGACGTACGTGTGTTAACTGAATGTAGTTTTACGGCAATGTCTTTTGACTTAAGCCTGAATAATAAGAATCTTGAAGTATTTCAAAAGAATTAAGAATCATTTTTGAAAGAAGAATAATACTTGGTTTGAAAGCTTAAGAGTTATACTAGCTTTATGGGAAGTTAGGTATAACGACTTAAGAGAGATAAAAAGAATGGTTTATTGATTTTAAAGAAGTTAAGAGACTTGATCTTAAAAGATAAGAGACCTGACTTAATTGAATTAATATGAATTTTGTTAAAAAGAGTGAAACCTCATTCGTGAGTAATGAGTACTTGGTTTTTAAAAGGAATAATGTTTTACGGATTTCGGAAATCAGGATAAGTATCGAACAAACCACATCAGCGCTAATAAAGAGAAATGTATTGACTAATAAAGTGTTATTAAAAAACAGTAGAAACCTCCATCTGCATAGAAGCTAAGATGAGACAAAATGATATTACATTTCCTAGATCATGGCTGCTTTAATAAGATTGTTATAAACAAGAATAAACCTACTCACACATAAGGCATATGTTTCTCAATTTGTTTTAAAGGAGAATTATATTATTAAGTGATTAAAACTATGAACTACGAAACCTTTCGAAAATGAGAAACTTGAGCATTTGAAATTAGACAAACCTGAACGTTTGGAAAATAATGTTGTTACTTGATTTTACAAAAGGGAAGTGTTTTGGTTTACTTAAAAAGATAGTCACCCTATTTTTATACTACGGGTATTGTGTGACTTTTGTGAAAGAAACGGATCTTTTAAACAGTTAATGTATGTAGTACTTTGGGGTTAAAACCCGGATTTGTTGAACTTGCTTTGTTAAGGTGATAACCTTTGTGCAAATGTTGTATTTATGTGCTACCGCTCTCGCCGGAGGCCGACTATCCGCTGATCACGGACATATCGACATCGACGGGTGGCCCACGCACCGCATGCTTCCACTAATCGATCCTTTCGACATACCGACACGACGGGTGGCCCACGTACGCCCATTGTGAGTGTTATCTTGTTATTCGCTTTGACATACCGACACGACGGTGGCCCACGAGTATGCTTCCATTTTGATTGTTATCCGGTTATTTCCTCGACATACCGACACGACGGGTGGCCCACGGGTACGCTTCCATTGTGAGTATGATCTTGTTATTTGTTTTGGACATACCGACACGATGGGCCCACGAGTATGCTTCCATTCTTTTTGTTATCTTGTTATTTTCCTTCGACATACCGACACGACGGGTGGCCCACGTATGCTTCCATTAGATGGTTCCATGGCCATGCTTATACCGAGGTAAGATGTCGGGCACGCGGTCGCAGCGGGTTAAACTCCCGTTACATTTGAGTGATGACTTTGGCGCGAGTCCCCGACTTGATACGATCGCTTATGTTGTGAATCAGAGTCTGCTTATCATACATGTCTCCTGCTTTATATAGACAATTATGATTTCATTTTCGATTTTCAGATTTTCGCCACATACTGTAATTGCCAGATCGACCTCCTTCTGGCCGCTCATGCCGCAGTAGAGATACATCGTTGTCGATCCTCGCCTTAGGATTACCGCCCAAAGATATCAAGCCCGCTTCTCCGAGGCTTATCTTTCGCATGCTCCCGAGTTGTAGGTTCTTGTACATCTGTGGTATGGCGGCCCCGTCCCGCCATAGTTGTTGTCACATTCTGTGAGGTCCAGTAGATCACAGGCGGTGGTTGTAAAAGATGTAACTGTTCAAACTTTGTATATATATATATGCCGAAAGACGACTTTCTCTCAGATAAAATGTGTCTCATTTTACAATTGTTTCATGTCTTGTGTAAAGGATGTAACTGTTCAAACTTTGTATATATATATATGCCGAAAGGCGACTTTCTCTCATATAAAATGTGTCTCATTTTACAATTGTTTCATGTCTTGTTTTTATGTTCACGACACTGATGTATGACTACTGGTGCCCGTAAGGCATCAACCACGCCCCGAACGGTCGTGACAAAAGTGGTATCGAGCGCTTAATCCTGAAAGTGTCTACGCATCGTCTAGAAGAGTCTTGATTATCGGCGTGTCAGGCACCACATCTATAATCGTGAGGTCGCAGGACATTTAGGATCGTTTCCATTCTTCTCATTCCGAGATCGTGCCTTAGAGTCGTGTTATAAGTCGACCCTCCGACGATCTCATTTTTACCGCTTATGCTCTCCGCAGGCAGCCGCCCAGATGGGCAAGGCAAATGAGGAAGTCGCTAGTACTGCATGTAGGAGTACGAGGCGCAGCTGGCCATTTCTCGAGATAGTTCTTCGACGACGAGTTTTGACGCCGCAAATTTCAACAGAGTTTAGAGTCGAAGAATGGTCGCCGAGACCACGCACTCGAAGTCTCCGCCCCACACCGCGCAGGAGTCGGGTACAAAGAGACGCCCGCTTATTGGCCGTGATAGTGGCAAGGCACGAGGATAAGCCGACGCAGCTGATTCCGCCCAAAGAGTACCATGGTTCACCCGAGATCGGATAGTTTGAGGTTACGGGACTTTCTGAGTTGTAGCCCGCCAGAGTTCTACGGGTCGAGGCCTGAGGATGATCCACATTAGTTCATTCGACAGTTACAGTGGATCATGAGAGTGATCATGGCTTCGGAGACCGAGTCGGTGGTCTTAGGTTCGCATCGGCTGCGTGATACTGCAGTCGACTGGTTTGATTCGTGGGTGCTGTCTCGGGGAGAGTATGCACTTCCAGCCGTATGGGACGAGTTCTCAGGGGTATTTCTTGCACATTTCTTGCCTCCACAGATGGTATGGCTCGCCGGCGATTCTTGACGCTGAGGCAGCCGCGCACGTCGGGAGTACAATGTGAAGTTTGACTCATTAGCTCTGCACATCCCCGCATTGCAGCCGATACGGAGGACGAGTGCACCGCCACATCACCGGCTTGACGACTACTTGGCGTAGGCTTGTTCGGTAGCTTCACCGGCATGGACATTGCCCGCATACAAAGCTTACGACTGGGTGTGAGGAGCGGAGAGGTCGACGGAACGACCGAGATCGCAGAAGAGGGCGAACAAAGCAGGTCTTTTGGTGACTTTCGAGGAGGACCGCCAAAGAATAGACTAGTTATGCGCCCGCCAAGATGCAGTGGTCCTCCACAATCTTCGTGGCATCCAGAGTATTCGTGAGCAGTCGTGGCTCCAAGGATTCAGATTTTGCGGAGCGCGGGTGTTAGCTACCAAGCCACCCCTACCTCGCTGTGGCCATTGTGGTAGACTCCAGCGGGAGTGTCGCTAGTTCAGAGTTTGTTTTACATGTGACAGCAGGCTATTTTATGAAACAATCGACCGAGGTAAGATCGCGGATAGCACAGACTACGGATCTATGGTCGATCATCACCTTCATATGCGCTACAGGCAGGTGCCTATGATTAGAGCGAAGTTTAGATACAGTAAATCCTTAACCCTATGTAGTTTTGTATACTTGATATGATGATCTTATTATTGCGCTATGTACGGATATCGCTGTGTTATTTGTAGATAGAAAACATGGTTAGTTGGAAGGACAAGATGGGGCAATGGAAGTGTAAACCTTAGAATATTTCACGATTGAGACCGTAGATGTAAGGTCGCCTCGAGTAAAGGATTTTGCAAATGATCCCCGCCGAGTGCATTATATGCCTAGGGTGTATTAGTGAGATAAGTCCATGGGTAGTGCGAGACGGAAGTGGTAGCTTTCATGACGGAATTAATAAGATTGTTCCGCATCGGGAACAAGAGTTGGCGCGATCGCTGGTCGGGTTGAGGACCATTCGCGTCAACTCGCCCGTATTGCGGTGGTCGGGTGGTCCGCCGCGGTAGGGTCACGAGGGTGCTAAGCCCAAGTTTAGATGACCATCGTATGAGTTCGTGGATACGTTCGACCAGAATCGGTCAAGGCCGGAATGGCCTTAAAGAAGATCGAGGCTAGTAAGATGACCAAGTTTGGAGGTAGTGACTCGTAAATTTTAGGAATCAAGTAATGATCAAGTATGGTATGTATACTGTAGGAGTTCGTGTTCGATAAGAGTACGACGAGTAAGGTTAAGTGAACATGGCCGAGAGAATAGAAATGATCATTACTTTTGTGAAGTAAAGGTGCGAAGGAATATATTTTAGACCGGGGTAAGCTTTTGTAATGCTAGAGGTGATTCCTCGTTGACTGGGTTAAGTAATCGCGCGTGTTATTTTGTGGCCAAAGTGTGGCATCGCAACTTGTTAAGAGGAACTTTATCGTTATCCGCCTGAGAAGGAACATTCAGGACGAATGTTTCTAAGGAGGGGAGAATGTTATACCCCGGATTTCCAGAGTATATACGTAAGGGCGTACGTACAAAAGTTTAAGTCTTAAAGTAGACTAAGGGACAAAATTTTGTGCACAACCCCCGAAAAGAATCGTTTTTCGACGAAACGTTTTCCAAAACTCATGGGCGGAAAATTACGGCTATGTCATTTATTATTTTGCGGATTTTTCCAAGAGACGGAATATTTTGATCAACGAGGGTGACAAGTGTCACCTCAAGGGCGTAAACGTTATACCCCATATTTCAGCGTATGTACGTAAGGACGTACGTAGAAAAGTTTGGGCTTTGTTAAGGCTTGACCGATTTTACTTTGTGCACAACACCCTGCTAGAGTCGTTGATTAAACGCTTTACAAACTTTGCGAAGGGAAAATTCCGCTATGTCATTTAGTATTTTTATGGATTTTTCCGAGAGACGAAATGTTTGAACCAACGAGAGGGCAACACTTGGCACCCTCTCATCAGCGGATTCTAAGGCGCTTAGGGCCGATCAAGGGGCAAGTTGTTGGTAGATATTTGTGTATATATTTCAGGGGTTTTACGAGTAGGGACTAGGGGCACTTGGGCATATCTCGCCCTCCACTTGCCCCACATGGCTTGATCTTGTCCATTAAACTCCCTATAAATACCCCTCCCTTGTGAAGACTTCTTCATCCCAAAAACTTCTAAGTCTTGAAAGCTTTCTTCCTCCCCCTTAGTGTAGTGTCTTGGCCGAGAGTCCCTCCCCCCCTTTGTGAGGCCTTTGGCCGAGAGCACCCCTCCCCTTGGCCGTAGTTCCTCCTAATGGGGTTGGCCGAGGGTACACACCCCCCTTTGTGGTGTTGTCTCGTATAAATACACCCCCCCTCTTAGTAGAAATACTCTCCAAAGTATTGTTACTATACCCAAATTACCTTAGCCGTATACCTTGTAGTATTCCAAAAATACCTCTATACGTAGAGCCCTAAATACTACCTTACGCCCTTTTTGTCTCAAACCGAAACCCTAAGGAAAATCTCCATTGGTCGGAGTATTAAGAAGAAGTTGTAGAACTTATGTGGGTTGTTTGGGAGCGGTTAGAGCACCTGCAGAGTAGAGCTAAACGTTGCTCAGATCGACATTATACTTGGATAATTTTGGGCTTATCGAGGTAAACACTCTTAACCTTCTATTGTAATTGGAAATTACATGTCAGGAATATATAGTTGAAGATACTATATATAGAATCGAACGTAGTTGCGGCAATGTCTTTTGACTTAAGCTCAATTTAAAGAAGAGAATTGAACTGCATTACATAGACTGCATTTACAGACTTGTAGTTGCTATGAAGCAAATCGCAGACGCCCTGTTAGACGATAACCCCCGTCGCTTCGTAGCGCCTCGTTAGAGGAGGAGATTTACGCTGTCATGCGGGCGTGCCGAATTTTCTTCAGAATATGGAACCGAGTGTTAATAGACGCCAGGGCCTATATAGCGGAAGATTACGAGTAGCGATTCTACCAAGAAAGTGGAAAAGGCTAGCGCGGGTACAAGATCGCGAGCGACGCTTATTGTCGATAATCGCCGCGAGGTACGTGAACCTCTTCCTATCCTTTCTAGTACGATGTTTTGTAAACTATGTAGTACCAGACGCATACGTGCTAAATGAGTTTGGTTGTTCAAAACATAGGTGTTATAATAGCTTTATGGGAAGTTAGTTATAACGACTCTACGAGGTAATGTAACGGTTTATTTATTGTAAAAGTTAAGAGACTTGATCTTGAAAGATAAGAGACTTAACCTAATTGATTTGATATGTAACATTTTGCTAAAAATGTTGTAAAACCTCATTCGCAGTAATGAGTACTGATTTTAAAAGGATAATGTTTTATCGATTTCTAAATGAGAATAAGTATCGAACTAACCACAGCCATTTAATAAAGGGAAATGTATTGACTAATCAAGTATTATTAAAACAAGTAGAAACCTCCATCCGCATGAAGCTAAGACGACAAAATGATATTACATTTCCTAGATCATGGTCATTGTTATAAGATTGTTATAAACAAGAATAACCTATTCACATATAAGGTATATGTTTCTCAAATTGTTTTAAAGGAGATTTATATTATTAAGTGATTAATACTATGAACTACAAAACCTTTCAAAATGAGAAACTTGAGTAATTGAAATTAGGCAAACTTGAACGCTTGGAAAAGAATGTTGTTACTTGATTTTACAAAGAGTAGTGTTTGAATTACTTAAAAAGATAGTCACTCTATTTTTATACTACGGTATTGTGTGACTTTTGTGAAAGGAACGGATCTTTAAAGATTTAATGATGAAGTACTTGGGGATAAAACCCGAATTTGTTAACATAAAGAAGAAAGTACCTCGGTGAATAACTTGATTGTATTGGTTTGTGATAGCCTTGTAATACCTTCGTTGATTTGATAGTAAACATATTAGGATGCTACGGCGTTAGTATTTTGTTATGTTTGTGTAGCGGTTTCCTTGTTGGCTTATGTTGTTTAACTAAAGCGTTATGCTAGTATTACATCACTCACCTCGACATGTTTTCGGGGTTAAGCCGCCTCCGACGCGGTAGACTCAGCGTCTGTGACCTATGATTCGAGAATACCTTACGCGGTCATGGCCTATACGCGAGCTACGAGAGTTCCGTGTTAGTGTGCGGCCTTTATGGTCATGCGCGGTCTACGTGGCTACGCGATCGCGAGTCCGTGACGCCGCCGGAGTAGCTACCGACGCGGGAATACCTCACGCGCTATCGAGTGGCCTACGCGAGTCGCGGAAGTTCCAGGCTAGACGCGACATTAGATATCGCGCGAGCCGCTTTGATCATGCGACGCCTGCATGCATCTCATGATACGCTTTATGACCTTGTTGGTACTGGTTTTAGTAGTCGCTATGCCTTCGCATTTACCTCCAGACGGCTTTATGATGACACAGCGGACTCGTGTTCATGTATTCTCGGTACTTTTATATCATAGATCACGGCATGGAAGGTATTCCACGCATGATTGATGCTGGGCGTGAGACCCATAATTATATTCGAGTGACGACTTGGTGGCGCGAGTCCTCGACTTGACACGATCGCTATTTATCAGGAATCGTAGTTTGCTTATCATACAAGTCTCTGCTTTATATAGATCGCTATGATTTCATTTACGATTTTCGGGCCACATACTGTACTGTCAGATCGACTCTCCTTCGGGCTTCGCTCACGCCGCAGTCGAGGTACACCGCCGCCGATCCTAGCTCTCGTGGTCATAGTTCGTTGGGAAGCTCCGCTTTCCCGAGGCTTATCATGGTATAGTCCCCGCCGTAGAGAGCTTACATTCGTGGTATGGCGGCCCCGCCCCGCCATTGTTGCCATGTCACTCTTGAGGTCCGTAGTACCGCCAGGCGTAGTTGTATACGGATGTAAATCGCTCGGATTTAAAATGATTTATATATGCCGAAAGGCAAGTTTTCAGATTAGTATTTCGACTTCATGTTATTTCATGTTATTGCTTTATGTTCACTGATTACTGATGTTGTATCACTGTGGTGCCCGGTAGGCACCACCACGCCCGGTTCGGTCGTGACAAAAGTGGTATCGAGCGCTTAATCCTCTGGTGTCTACAGACCAGATCCAAGAGAGTTCGATTATCTGTGCGCCGCACCACACCAATAATCGTGAGGCTATAGGATATTTAGGATCGTTTCCATTCTTCTCACTCGAGATCGCCTTCAGAGTCGTGGTTATAAGTCGACCTCTAAGTATTCTTTCCTACCGCTATGCCTCCGCGTAGGCAACCCGCCCGGGCGGCAAAGCCGGCGAGTCGCGAGTCGAGCACAGAGGGTTACGAGGCACAAGCCCAATCATTACCGGGACGGTGTTTCATTCAGTGAGTTCTCACGCCACCAAATTTCACAGAAGTTTAGCACGGCAGCAGCTCATCGCGCCATGACATTAACCTTCGCCCACGACCGAACAGAGAATATAGATTGCAAAGAGGCGACCCTGTTACTAACTACGGATTTGGCTACCAGAGAGTATACCATGCATCGAGTCTCACGACTATCTAAGAGAGGTTGCAAAGAGAAATTCTTCGGCTTGAGCATGGCCTGTACGGCTTATGCGCAAGCAGCCAAGAAACGTAGAGATCGACGCGTTAACCAAGGACAGCAGTAAGAGGCCGAATAAAGGTCCTTTGGTAACTTTCGAGTCGAGTCACCTCACCAAATAGATTAGATTATGCACATCCACCAACAGCAGAGGTCCTCCACAGGTTCGTGGACGCTCGGTACGCAGGAGTTGGTCGAGCTCGAGCTTTGTTCACGCTACACGTAGTTCCACCACCGGATTCGCCTCCTGTTCACATTACGTGCACGCCATCCCGGAATGTCGCCTTTGTCGGGTACTTGTTTTACTCGCGCCGCCGTGGCCACGTGTCGAAAGGATGTCCTAGCAGAGGACTCACCTTCAGATCGGTGGTAGTTCGTCATCTTCCCTACGCACTACGGGTAGGTTTGACTAGAACGATTGCAGTGGAGCAAGAAGATACAGGTATATCCTTAACCCTGTAGATATAGTTGTGAAAAGATGGGTATATCTTAAGAGTTATGTCTGCATGACATAGTGTTAAATTGTGATTAGAGAATCATGGTTAGTTAACCTGCAAGATTTGGGGGATAGAGAAAGTGAGCCTTAGAGTTTTATACGCAGAGACCTTAGAGGTAAGTGTCATCTCGAGTAAAAGATGTATTTTATTTTACGTGTTTTGACCCTTATCGGAGTGCATAGTGCACGCGAGCTATGTTTTGGGATAAGTCCCCGAGTAATGTGGAATGAAAGAGGTAGTCGAGCTAAGAAGACCGCCAGGTTTTCGTGAATACGGATTAGTGAGATTGTTCCGGATCGGAGCAAGTGTTTTACGCAAGAGCTGGTCGGGTTGAGGCTACGCCGCGTCAACCCGCGACCTATTTTATGGTGGGTCGGGCGGTGGTCCCGCCAGTGGTAGGTCACGAGGTGTTAGGCCCAAGTCTAGTTAACCATCGACGAAGTTCGTGGACGCTCGACCAAGAGTCGGGCCACGGGTCACCATCGGTCTTTCACCAGACCGCATCGGCGCGATGTTATATCGCAGAGGTTGTAAGGTCGCACGGTGCCTCGTTATACCCCGTATTTTCGCAGTATGCGTAAGGACGCACGAGAAAATTTGAAACTTTGATTTGGCTTGGCCGAATTAAACTTTGTTCACAACACCCTGCTAGAGTCGTTTTAAACGCTTTCATTTTCGTAGGGAAAATTCCGGCCATGACATTTCTAATTTTTGGCGGATTTTTCCGAGAGACGAAACATTTTGGACCAACAAGAGGGCTTACACTTGTCACCCTCTCATCGAACACCTCGACGCATTATGGACGATTTGGGCTTACGAGTAGGTAGATATTTTGTGTTGGCGCGTGGTAGATGGATAAGGTGTACTGGGTGAATCTTGGCCTTACACTGTAGCACTTGGCTCAATCTTGGCCATTGGTTGGCCTTCACTTGGCCTATAAATACCCATCCCTTTGAAGACTTATTCATCCATTCCTAAATGTTCCTAAGTTGTTAAATCTTCTCCTCCCCTTTGTGTTGAAGTTCGCCAAGAGGCCTCCTCTCCTAGAGGCTCGCCGGCGGTATACCCCTCCTCGTCGCGTGGCCGTGGGGTACCCCTAGCCTAGTTGCTTTCGTATAATACCCCCCTCTCTTGGTAGAAATACTCTCAAAAGTATTGTTATAATGCCCAAATTACCTTAGCCTTATACCTTGTAGTATTCTAAGGTTATACCTATACGAAAAGCCCAGATACTATTATACTTCCCGTCAGTCACCAAATCGAAACCCTAAGGAAAATCTCCATGGTTTGTTGGAGTAGTATGTAGAAGTTGGTTAGAACTTCTAAGGGTAGTTTGGAGCGGGTTGAGCGCACGAGTCGAGCTAAACGATTGCCCAGGATCGACTTTATACTTGGATAATTATGGGCTTATCGAGGTAAATATCTTGTCCCCCTATTGTAATTGGAAATTACATGTTGTTAGATTATATAGTTGAAGTATGCTATATATAGTACTGAACATAGTTATCGCAATGTCTCGCGACTTAAGCCCGAATAAAACTTACAGAATGTCTCATACTTAAGCCCTAATTTAAAGAAGAACACCGAATCAGAATTACATAGGGTCAGACAAGAGACTCGTGTAGTAGTACCGTGGAGTAGAATTGTACCGCTAGGTTAGATGTATAACCCCCGTTGGCTTGTAGCCTACCGACAGAGAGGAGATTTACGCTGTCATGGGGGGAGCGCCAATTTTCTCAGAGAATATTCTACGATTAGACCTAAATGTTAATGTCACTGTGGCCTTATAGGTCAAGTACTACACGTGGCGTGATCTACTTGGCTAAGGAGTAGCCGACGCTTGAAGTACTGAGCGCTTTTGCTATTAGTCGATACTGCCGCGAGGCATGCGAACCTCTTCCTATCTCTTCTAGCATGATATGTGTGAACTATGTAGTACGGTAGACGCATACGTGCTAAAATGTATTTGATTAGTTTAAAACATAAAGTGTTATAACGGCTTTACGGGAAGCTCCGTTATAAACACTTTACGTTGGTAAGAAAATACTGTGGTTTTTAAAAGGTAATCGATTTGAACTATAACCGCTTGTTATGTGTTAATAGAGAACTTGAAGTAATACTTGGTTTTTGAAAACTTAAGAGTTATACTAGCTTTATGGGAAGTTAGGTATAACTACTTAAGAATGTTTTATCGATTTCTAAATCGTAACGTGTATCGACAAACCACCGCAAATGCTAATAAAAGGAAAATGTTTTGAATAATTAAGTATTATTAAAACCAGAGAAACTTCCATCCGCATGTAAGCTAAGATGAGACAAAATGATATTTCCTAGATCACGGTCATTGTAATAAGATTGTTATAAACAAGAATATCCTTCTCACATATAAGGCTTATGTTTCTCGTGATAGTTTAAAAGAGAATTATATTCTTAAATGAATAAGACTATGAACTACAAAACCTTCTAAGATAAGAAACGTGAACATTGGAAATTAGGCAAACTTGAACATTGGAAATTAATGTTACTACTTGATATTACAAAGAGAAGTAATTGATTTACTTTAAAAAGATAGTCACCTATTTTTATACTACGTATTGTGTGACATCGCGAAAGTAACGATCTTTTAAAGAGTTAACGATGAAGTACTTTGGGGATAAAACCCCAACTTGTGGGCATATAATAAAGTACCTCGTGTGTATGACTTGATTGTGTTGGTTTGTGATAGCCTTGTAATACTTTCGTTGATTGATAAGTAAACACGCTAGGATGCTACGCGTGTTAGCATCTCGTGATGCTTGTGTAAAGCGGGGTTTTTCCTTTGTTGCGCTTATGTTGTTTAACGATAAGTCGTTATGTTAGTATTTTACATCACTCATCTCGAGATGATTCCGGTTGTCGCCTCCACGCGGGTAGACTCAGCGTCGACGGACCTATGATTCGAGAATACCTCACGCAGTCCTGTGGGCCTACGCGAGCTACGAGAGTTCCGTGTTAGTGGCCCTTACGGGCACGCGTCCATGCGCTACGCGGATCGCGTTCAGTGATTTACGCCGAGAGTAGCACTCGACGCGGAATACCACGCGCCGACGAGATTGGCCTACGCGAGTCATGGAAGTTCCCAGGACTAGACGCGCGACATTAGATACATCGCGCAAGTGGCCGCCTTTGATCATGCGACGGCCCAGACAGATCTTATGATACAAGCCATGACCTTGTTGGTACCGGGCGCAGTAGTCGCCATGCCTTCGCATTACCCCAGACGGTTTTATGATGACACAGCGGGACTCGTGTTCATGGTGTTCCTCGGTACTTTTATATCATAATCGCCGGCATGAGGCGTATTCCACGCATGATTGATGCTGGGCGAGACCCATTGTTATGCTTCGAGTGATGACTTTGAGGGCGCGAGTCCCCGACTTGATATGATCGCTTGTTTATCGCGAATCGTAGTTTTGTTATCATACATGTCTCCTACTTTAGATAGACTACTATGATTCCATTTACGATTTTCGGGCCACATACCTGCACTGCTCAGATCGACTCTTCGGCCGCTCACGCCGCAGTCGAGGTACACCGCCGCTGATCCTAGCTCTCGTGGTCACGCCAGCTTGGGAAGCCCGCTTTCTCCCGAGGCTTATCACGTATAGTCCCCGTCAGAGAAGTGTTTACATTCTGGGTTTGGGCCCCGTCCCGCCACGGTTGTCATATCATTCGTAGGTCCGTAGTAATCACTGCGTGTGGTTTGTAAAAAGGATTAAACTGCTCATGTTGAAAAGTTGTCATTTATATATACGCCGAAAGGCAAGTTTTTCTCAGATTATTGTTTCATATTTCATAATATGTCTTGTATCGCTTTATGTTCCACGATTCTCCGATGTTGTATCACCAGTGGTGCCCGGTAAGACACCACCACGCCCTAATCGGTCGTGACAAAAGTGGTATCGTGAGCGCTTAATCCTCTGAAAGTGTCTACGCATCAGATCCGCAGAGTCTGATTATCGCAGTGTCGCGCACCACACCAATAATCGTGAGGCTATAGGATATTTTAGGATCGGTTTCTATTCTTCTCACTCGAGATCGCGCCTTAGAGCCGTTGTAAGTCGACCTCTAACGATTTCTTTCCTTACCGCTATGCCTCCGCAGGCAACCCGCCTGTGAGGCGCGCAAAGGCGGAGTCGCGAGCAGAGTAAAGAGGTTACGCTGGCATGTGCCCAATCATCACCGGCGGTGCTTCATTCGGGAGTTTTATGACGCCACTAGCCCCAGCAGAGTTTAGTACAATGCAGTTCCATCGCGCCATGACATTTGAACCTTCAGTTCCACGACCGGGAACAGAGAATTTAGATTGCAAAGAGGCGACCCTGTTACTAGCTATAGATTTGGCTACCAGAGAGTATACCGATGTACCGCGAGTCTTGAGGACTATCTAAAAGAGGTCGCAAAGAGTAATTCTTCATTGGCTTCGAGCATGGCTCGGTACGCTTATGCGCAGCAGCCGGAAGTCGAGATCGACGCGTTAACGGGCGACGCAGGCGAGGCCGAGCAGAAGGTCCTTTGGTAACTTTCGAGGCAAGTCGCCACCAAAGAGATTTGATACGCACTCCGCCGCCGCAGAACGGTCTTCCACTGATATCGTGACGCTCGAGTACGCAGGAGTTGGTCGTAACTCCGTGGCTTCCGCTCATTGCGATGCACGCCATCCCGTAATGTCGCCTTTAGTCGGGTACTTGTTGCACCGCGCCGCCGTGGCCACGTGGTCGAGAGTGTCCTCAGGAGGACTTAGCCTTCGTGATTGTCGGTAGTTCGTCATCTTCCTTAGCTGCGCGCTACGGGCAGTTTGATTTGAACGACTATGGAGCAAGAAGAGATATAGATATATCTTTAACCTCTGTAGATCGCGATGTGATAAGCGAGTATACCTTAAGTGCTATGTTCGATAACAAAGGTTAGTCGTGATTAGATCACGGTTGTTTAACCGAGTAAGATTGGGGGATGCAGGCGCGAGCCTTAGAGCTTTTACGCAGAGACCTTAGAGGCAGGCCATCTCGAGAAAAGGTGTAGTTATGTTTGACTTTATCGGAAGTGCACAGCACGCGAGTTACGTTTGATAGTCCCAGTAGCGTGGAATGAAAGCGGGTAGTCGAGCTAAGAAGACCGCCAGGTTTTCAAACGTGATTTGTGAGATTGTTCAATCGAGCTAGTATCAGGCCACGCGCCGCCTGCCGAGGCCACGCCGCGTCAACCCGCGTAGGTTTGGCGGGTCAGGTCGCGTGGTCCCGCCGTGTTAGGTCGCGAGGGTGTTAGGCCCAAGTTTAGTTAACCAAACAGACGAGTTCGTGGACGCGCTCGACCTGGGTCGGTCGACGGGGCACCATCGCGTTTCTTCTGGCCAGACCGCTTACTCGTGTTGAAGTTATCCAAAGGTTGTAAGGCTGCACGGTGCCTACCTTCACCTTACGACAGATGTTCGAGCCTGGTGGTCATTTGTTGTTTCCGGAAGTTTTGCCAAGCACGTGTTAAGAACTCAAAGCAGTCTCAGACCGCATTCGCCTCGCCGTTGTTCGATTTCGTGGATAGTCGCGGGATTGTTGTCTCCCGTGAGGTAGTGTTTAAGCTACCATTTCGTTCTGATGTCGCCAAGCCTTGCAGGGCGAAGGTAAGTCACGGCCGATTGGTCTGACGCTGCGTTCGATAGTTGGTTCAGCTTGTTCCAGCAGATCGTGGTTGGCGTGACGAAGTTTTGGTATAACAGCGAACTTAGCCCGTGTTACTTGGGGCCCTTTGAGTTCATGTGAAGGATAGGCCGTGTTGCCTATATGTTAGCTTTGCCGTCCGACTTGTGAGGCAAGACGTCCGCCTTTCAGACATTATGTTCGAAAGTATCGAGATCCATCCAGAGTGTTCCCGCTTAACGATGACCACGTTAGTGATAGTAACCCCGAAGTTTTGAAACCGCCGACGTAACGTGGTAAGAGTTCGAGTGTACGACATCCTCGTGGATCGACGCAGCCCGGCATCATTTGTCGGGTCGCCGAGCAAGGCTCGCGACAAAGTGACAAAAGTGGTACCATTTGTTGGGTCGCTCGGTATGTTAATGCCTCGTGCAAAGTGACAAAGTGGTATCTACGACGAGCAAAGAGAGAAGAGCATGTATGGCGAGCATAGTGTGATCATTTCTTTTGTAAAGCAGGCGCGGGAAGATATTTTAGACCTTGAGAAGTGTTTTGCGCGACGACAGAGGTGTTTTCTCGTGACTTTGAAGTAAGCATTTTGCGCGATGGTTCTGCGGGCTGTATGGCAGATTGTTCTCGTAAGTATAGTAGAAGACTATACCGGGCGCGGTTTGTTTTGAGATTGTGAATGAACATTCGACGAATGTTTCGGCGAGGAGAATGTTATACCGTATTTCCGCAGTATGTACGCAAGGACGCACGAGAAAATTTGAAACTTTTGATTTGGCTTCGCCGAATTAAACTTTGTTCACAACACCCTGCTAGAGTCGCCGACTAAACGCTTTCACAGCTTTCGTAGGAAAATTCCGCCATGACATTTCTAATTTTTGGCGGATTTTTCCGAGAGACGAACATTTTGGGATCAACAAGAGGGCGACACTTGTCACCCTCTCATCGGGAACACCTCGACGACATTATGGACGATTTGGGCTTGGAGTAGGCAGATATTTTGTGTGGGCGTGGTAGATGGATAAGGTGTACTGGGCGAATCTCGCCTTACACTCAGGTAGCACTTGGCCCAATCTCGCCATCGGTGGCCTTCACTTGGCCTATAAATACCCATCCCTTTAAAGACTTATTCATCCATTCCTAAATGTTCCTAAGTGTTAAATCTTCTCCTCCCCTTTGTGTCGAAGTTCGCCAAGAGGCCTCCCTCTCCTAGAGGCCTCGCCGAGGGCATACCCCCTCCTAGTAGCGCCGTGGGTACCCCCAGCCTAGTTGCTTCGTGATAATACCCCCTCTCTTGGTAGAAATACTCAAAAGTATCATATAATGCCCAAATTACCTTAGCCTTATACCTTGTAGTATTCTAAGGTTATACCTATAATAAAAGCCCGTGATATACTATTATACTTCCCGTCACTACCAAATCGAAACCCTAAGGAAAATCTCCATGGTTTGTCGAGTAGTATGTGGTTGGTTAGAACTTCTGGCGGTAGTTTGGAGCCGTCGAGCGCACGAGTCGAGCTAAACGATTGCCCGTGATCGACTTTATACTTGGATAATTACGGGCTTATCGAGGTAAATATCTTGTCCCCTATCAGAATTGGAAATTATACGTTGTTAGATTATATAGTTGAAGTATGCTATATATAGTAATCGAACATAGTTATCGGCAATGTCTCGCGACTTAAGCCCGAATAAAACTTACTGAATGTCTCGCGACTTAAGCCCAATTTAAAGAAGAATACCGAATCAGAATTACATAGGTCAGACATGAGACTTGTGTAGAAGTACCGCGGAGTAGAATTGCACTGCTAGGTTAGATGTATAACCCCGGTCGCTTCGCAGCCTACCGATAGAGAGAGATTTACGCCGCCATGTGTGGGAGGCGCCACGAATTTTCAGAGAATATTCTACGACAGACCTAAATGTTAATGTCACTGTGGCCTTATAGGTCAAGTACCACGGTGGCGCGATCTACTTGGCTTAAGGAGTAGCCGACGTCGAAGTACTGAGCGCTTGCTATTAGTCGATACTGCCGCGAGGTACGCGAACCTCTTCCTATCTCTTCTAGCATGATACGTGTGAACTATGTAGTACTGCAGACGCATACGTATAAATGTATTTGATTATTTAAAACATAAAGTGTTATAACGCTTTACGGGAAGCTGTTATAAACAAATTTTTACGTTGGTAAGAAAATACTGTGGTTTTTAAAAGGTAAATCGATTTGAACTATAACCGCTTGTTATGTTAATAGAGAACTTGAAGTAATACTTGGTTTTTGAAAACTTAAGAGTTATACTAGCTTTATGGGAAGTTAGGTATAACGCTTAAGAATGTTTCATCGATTTCTAAATCGAACGTATCGACAAACCATCGCAATTAATAAAAGGAAAATGTTTTGAATAATTAAGTATTATTAAAACCAAGAGAAACTTCCATCCGCATAAGCTAAGACGAGACAAAATGATATTTCCTAGATCACGGTCAGAATAAGATTGTTATAAACAAGAATATCCTTCTCACATATAAGGCTTATGTTTCTCGATAGTTTAAAAGAGAATTATATTCTTAAATGAATAAGACTATGAACTACAAAACCTTCTAAGATAAGAAACGGAACATTGGAAATTAGGCAAACTTGAACATTGGAAATTAATGTTACTACTGATATTACAAAGAGAAGTAATTGATTTACTTTAAAAAGATAGTCACTCTATTTTTATACTACTGTATTGTGTGACATCGTGAAAGTAACGATCTTTTAAAGAGTTAACGATGAAGTACTTGGGGATAAAACCCAACTCGCGGGCATATAATGTAAAGTACCTCAGGTATGACTTGATTGGTTGGTTCGTGATAGCCTTGTAATACTTTCTCGTTGATTGATAAGTAAACACGCCAGGACGCTACGGTGTTAGTATCTCGTGATGTTTGTGTAAAGGGGGTTTTTCCTTTGTCAGGCTTATGTTGTTTAACGATAAGTCGTTATGTTAGTATTTTACATCACTCATCTCGAGATGATTCCGGGTTGCCGTCCGACGCGGGTAGACTCAGCGTCGACGGACCTATGATTCGAGAATACCTCACGCAGTCCTGGGCCTACGCGAGCTACGAGTTCCGTGTTAGCGTAGCGCCCTTACGGGCACGCGTCCACGTGGCCACGCGGATCGCGTTCGTGATTTACGCCGGGAGTAGCTACCGACGCGGGAATACCTCACGCGGCCGACGAGATCGGCCTACGCGAGTCGCGAAGTTCCAGGACTAGACGCCACATTAGATATCGCGCAAGTGGTCACTTTGATCATGCGACGGTTCAGACAGCATCTTATGATACGCTCACGACCTTGTTGGTACTGTGGCGTTAGTAGCTCGCCATGCCTTCGCATTTACCCCGCACGGTGTTATTATGGCACGTGGACTCGTGTTCATGTGTGTTCCTGGTGCTTTTATATCATAAATCGCCGGCAGCGAGGAAGGTATTCCACGCATGATTGATGTCGCGGGCGTGAGACCCATTGTTATGTTTAAGTGACGACTTTGAGGGCGCGAGTCCCCGACTTGATATGATCGCTTGTTTATCAGGAATCGTAGTTTTGTTATCATACATGTCTCCCGCTTAGATAGACTACTATGATTCCATTTACGATTTTCGCCACATACTGCACTGCCAGCATCGACTCCTTCGGGGCCGCTCACGCCGCAGTCGAGGTACACCGCCGTTGATCCTAGCTCGTGGTCACAAGCCATTGGGAAGCCCGCTTCTCCGAGGCTTATCACGTATAGTCCCCTCGTCGTAGTAAGTGTTTACATTCGTGGTTTGGCGGGCCCCGTCCCGCCACGGTTGTCATATCATTCGTAGAGGTCCGTAGTACCGGCAAGGTGGTTTGTAAAAAGGATTAAACTGCTCATGTTGAAAAAGTTGTCATTTATATATATGCCGAAAGGCAAGTTTTTCTCGATTATTGTTTCATATTTCATAATATGTCTTGTATCGCTTTATGTTCCACTGATTTCTCGATGTCAGATCACCAGGTGCCGGTAAGGCACTACCACGCCCGATCGTCGCGACACCTACCTTCACCTTACGACGGACAAATGAGCCTGTGGTACTACCGTCTTTTTCTCGAAGTTTTACCAGTGTGGTTAGGAACTCGTGTCACGACTGCCCGGCCCGTGATCGTGCTCATCGGGCACCCAAGTAGTCATACATCGAGTAACCAATGGAATATAAAACAAGACAGAAACAGCTTTATAAAATAAGACACGCTTTATTCAAGAAAAGCTTGCCTTTCGGCATAATATAAATAACTCAAGTTTTGCGCTTATATCCCAACTGCATAATAGTACTGCACTTAAGGAAGTAATAACTATGGCGGACAGGTTCTCGCCATACCCTCGATCAGACAAAACTATCTACAATACAAGTGAGATCATACCCAAAAGTAGAGCCTCCGAGAAGATGGAGCTCCCGACACCAACGCAAAGATCCTAAGGACGTGGATCTAGCACTGCTTGCCCTTACCGCTGCATGAACGCAGCCTCAAGGAGGTCAAGATAACAGTACTAAGTATGCGAAATCAGAAAATACTTAAATGAAAACATATCATTTTAAAACCACTTACAAATATGTGTGAAACAACCATGAAACCGCACGTAGTGCCACATCACAAACAAAAGCAACAATAGGTAATCGTAATAGTCTTGTCTAGGCCGCGAACGATCAAACAGGCCACTCGCCCATATCATCATTCTCGCAAGCCTAACTCGACTCCGAGTCCGCATAGGCCACTCACACGGGCCCGCATGAGGTGTAACCCCGCATCGAGGGTAGCTACTCGCAAGATCGCCCCGACTCGGTCCGCACGGCCACACGCACCGCACGAGGCATAACCCCGCATACTAACTCGAACTCGTAGCTCCGCATAGGCCCCCGACCCGCATGCAGGTATTCTCGAATCACGGTCCTGCATCACCGAGTCTACCCCGCATCGGAGGGCCTTAACCCCAGATCATCTCAAGAGGTGAGCGATAGTATACTAACATAACAACTTATCTTTAAACAACATAAGCACGACAAGGATACTCACCTATACAAACGTTACAAGATACTAACACACATAGCATCATATCCTCGCTCATTTATCAAACCATCTTTATTATTCTTTTCACAATACAAGTCCGTTATAAACACATAGGCAAACTTGTTTCTTTTATAAATCTTAAGTGGTTATACTTACTTCATAAAGCTAGTATAACTCTTAAGCTTCGCTTTAAAACCAATTAGTTCTCTTCATAATATGATTCAAGAGTCTTTTGAAATGTTTTCGCTTCTTTATTATTCAAAGCTTAAGCCGAGGCATCGCTGTAAGTATTATTCGCTTGCCGTGAGGCATTGCCGTAAGTATTATTCAGCTTAAGTCAAAGACATTGCCGTAGTTATATTGTAAAATATCATGCTTTAGAAGAATCACATACCTTCTCAAATAAACCACCGCCAAGTCAATATGTCACACAAGAGAGTCACTTATAATAGTCACAGATATCTATTAAAGACTACTCAAGGTCATTCTAAATAGGGGTTCATAATTCTACAGTAAGTCCAAAGCACTACCCTACCCGAGCTATGTAAGTTCATCAGAAAACAAATTCTATGTGAGTACAGCCTCAATTATTCTTCTTTAAACCCTTCTACGTGATAACAGCTCAATTCTATTCTCGTGATATTCTTCTAAGTAACTAATACTTATTCTAATACTACAACAATAAGTATTCTCTAATTCAAAAGAGGGTTAGGATTAGTTACCCTGTAAGCCCAATAATATCCTAGAAAAAGTCGCTACCGAGCAAGGTTTTGCTCCTAAGTCAGATGCTCCAAGAACCTCAGAAGTTCCTCACAACTTCTACTAAGTACTAAGGTATTTGGGCTGTGGTATTTTGGGCATTATAACGACAAGAAGACAACTTTTCTACCGGGAGGGGGTAGATTTGGCCAGCTAGGGGCAGGCTCTCGCCATACTACACAAGGGAGGAAGAGGTGTTTGACTAAAAGCTTAAGGGAGAGGAGAGGATTTTAGACTGAAGATAACTTTGTGGATTAATAACTCTTCATCTCTGGGGGCATTTATAGCTCAAGCCTTGGCCAACCAACGGCCAAGACGCAAGACAAGTGCAAGGCAAGTGTAAGGCCAAGATCAAGCCAAGTGCACCCTAACTCCTACTCCACAAAACACTCCACAAAACACTCCACAAAACATGGCACAAAACAAGGCCTAAACAAGACCCAATCGCCAAGGCCAACACTCTCGACGCCCAATCGCCCAAAGCCACCCCACTTGCTTCAATGCAGGTGACATGTCACCTCCCGCTGGTCCAAAATGTTTCGCCTCTAAAAATCCGCAAAATAAGAAATGGCATAGCCTAATTTACTCTACTTAAAGTCGTGGGAAACGCTTTCATGAAAAACGATTCTTTTAGCGAGTCAGGTACAAAAGAAAACGCCCAAGGCTAACTCATACAACTTTTTGACGTATTCTCACGCATACTGAAATACGGGTATTACATTCTCCTCCTTAGAAACATTCGCCCGAATGTTCCTTCTCAAGACGCTTAACGATAAGATTCTTCATAACTTAAACAGCTTGCAAATGCCACACGCGCCACAAAACAACACTTAGGCATAAATGATAACGAAAATTTACAAGTAGGAAAGTGAATTACCCGGAGGTGGGGAATAGGTGAGGATACTTCCGCCTCATGTCCTCCTGGCCCCACGCCATCTCCTCTCGAGCTGCTCCGCCACAAGACTTTGACTGCCACGCCCTTCGTCCGCAGACGCCTAACTCCGACGCATCGACTATCGCGCATGGAATCTCCTCATACGATAACCCTCACACCGGACATCGCCAACGGTGTACCCTAGATGGATCCCCGATACATCTCTCAAAGATAGATACGTGAAACACCGGATGCATCGCCTCAGCCTGACGGCAGATTCAACTCAGAGTAACCTTGCCTACCTCGCGACAACCAAACGCCTAACGACTTTGGGCCGAAGTTTCTTCTTCCCGAATCTCATCACACCCTTCATGGGTGACACTTTAGGAAAACCCAATCATGAACCTCGAACTCAAGATGCCGACGACGATGATCCGTGATACGACTTGCCGACTCGAGTCATTAATAGCCGCCTGGATAAGCTTCACCTTATCCATCGCTCGCCGCACCAACCGTCCCACTAGTCGCACTCGCCCACATCGAACCAACCCATAGGCGATCTCGCACTTCCTCCCATACAAGGCCTCATAAGGCGCCATCCGAATACCTGAGTGATAGCTATTATTATACGCGAACTCAACCAGAGGCAAATGATCCTCCCAACTACCATCGGTCAATAACACAGCTCGCAGATATCCTCAAGAGTCCGATAGGCGCCGCCCGCTCGCTCTGCAGGATGAAATGCAAGACTGTGCTCACTCGCCCCTAAACCCTCTCGAAGGACTCTGTTAGCCGAACCGGGCTCCTGTCTCGATATGATCGTTAGGACTCCATGCACCGACGATCTCTCTGATGTAAAGTTCGCATAATCCTCACCAAAAAGTCGTCCGGACGGAAGAAAGTGGGCTGATTTCACACCGCCGACGATTTATAACCCATATAGAATCACGTCTCCTCCGAAAGGCGAGGTAATCCTGACGAAGTCCACGCTGATTACCTCCCACTTCCGTGTCGGATCTCAATCGCTCAGAATAAACCACCGTGCCTCCGTGCTCTACCTTCACCGGACAACACGCACCGAGCTACGAACTCGCAACGCCCTCTTCAAGCCATCCCACCAATACACCGATCTAAGCGTCGTGGTACATCTTAGTCGACCCTGACGGATAGAGTAACGCGCGCCGCGGCTTCCCAAGAACTCCGCCAAGTCCTCAAACATCCGGAACACACACCGCCAAACCTTAGCACCCCATCAAAGCTACCGTGCGACCTCGCCTCACGAAGAGTCAGATCACGATATCGAATCAAAGCCGATCTCGAATCGCCTCTTCACCTCCTCGATGACAAGACTTGCAACCTCACGAACTCTAACCCCATCGCTATCGTAATCAATTAAACGGACACCAAGGCTCGCTAATCGATGCAAATCACGAACCATGTCCCTCCTCTCTAGCCGCACATCCGATAGGCTCCCATCGACCTACGACTAAGAAAGATTCGCACAACATCGCCTTCCCGTGGTACAGATATCAACATCGTAATCCTTAAGCAACTCTAACCACCGCCTCGCCGTAAGTTCAGCTCCTCCGTCAAGATATACCGAGGCTCTTGTGGTCTCGTATAAATATCCACGTGAACCCCATACAAATAGTGCCTCCAGATCTTCAAAGCGTGAATCACTACGCTAACTCCAAATCACGCGGGTAGTTCCTCTCGTGTTTCTTCACCGCCGGGACGCATATGCTATAACTCGCCATGCCGCATCAACACACATCCCAACCCGATGCCTCGACGATCACAATACACCACATAACCGTCTCGACCTCCGAAGAGTAAGAACGGGGCGGCTGCCAATCTCTTTCAAGAATCGAAACCCCGCCACAAGCATCACCCATCAAACTTGGCCGCTTCGAGTCACCCTAGTCAATGGTGCGTAGATAAGCAAACTTCCACGAACCGAGCAGTAACTCGCAAGGCCCGTAAAATCGCGAACCTCGCGAGTAAGAGTTCAGGCCAAGTCCTCGATCGCTTTCGATTCGCCGATTCACTCGAATGCCATCGCCCCGATAATATGCCCGAGAAACGCCATCAAGTCAACCAAAACTCACACTTGGAAAACTTGGCGCATAACCGCCGATCTCGAGAATCACAAGATACCTCAAATGCTCCGCACGCTCTCGCCCGAGCGAATAAACCAAGATATCATCAATGAACACTATCACAAACGTGTCCAAAATGGTTTGAACACTCTGCTCATCAAATCCATGAATACCGCCGAGTATCGTCAACCCAAAAGACATGACCAACTCATAATGCCCGCACGTCCGAATGCAAACTAGGGACATCCACCTCTCGACACGAACTCGACGATGATAGCCCAACGCAGATCAATCTTGAGAAACATCTCGCGCTCGCAATCGGTCGAACAAATCATCAATCTCGGAAGGGTATTCGTTTAATGGTCACCTTGTTCACCGTCAGTAATCAACACACATGCGCAGCTGGCCCCGCCCTTCTTCTTCACGAACAATACCGCGCTTCCTGCGAGAAACACCGGGCCTAATGGCCCTTCTCTAGCAAATCCCTAAGCCGATCCTTCACTTTCAACTCGGCAAAGCCATTCGTATGGCGGAATGGAAATAGCCGAGTATTCGCAATATGTCAATACAAAACTCAATCTCCTCTCGCGAGGATACCCGAGGTCATCTGGGAACACGTCTGGGAACTCACGACTACGGAATCGATCAAAATCTGCACCGCACTCGATCAAACACCCGAACTAGATGGTAGATATACCCTTCGCACCATCTTCCTAGCCTCGAGGTAGAAATAACCTACCCTCTAGCGATACCGCGCTTCTCCCACTCAACAACCGGCCTCAGAAATCGAACTGCATTACTCTCTCTCATAGCTTACATTGGCATAGCAAGAAGTTAGCCAATCCATCCCCATAATCACGCCGGTCAATCATCTCCAACTCTATCAAGTTTCCAGTGGTCCGACGATGTAAATGGTCACAGACAAGCCCTATATACCCGCCGAGCTACCACCGAATCACCCATCGCGCGTAGCTACCTCGAAGCGGTCATGGACTCGTGCTCTATCCCTATCCTACTAGCAACAAGGGAGATATATAGATGCAGTAGAACCCGGATCTATCAAGGCATAAACATCAAACCAGAACCGATAGGTACCGCGACGACATCGTGAGGCCTCCGATCCGCTTACCGGACAAAGCATAAACGCGTTCGAGGACCGCTAGAATCGACTCGAGCCACGACCGCCGCGACTGGCCGACCTACGAGCACCCTCGCCCGGCGAGTAATCAGAGAGATGATGAAGCGCCACGTAACTCGGCGTCGGGCCCTACCACCACGCTCGGCCTGACAATCCGCAGTGACCGCTGCCACAATCAGAATAAGATCCATAAGTAGTACCACACTTCCCGTAATGGGATCTACCGACGGCCACACCGGGTGGTCCCGCCGCCGCACCGCTACTCGACGCCCGCCCCGGCCCCGGCCCGCCTCAAAACTCGGGCTGCGGCCGAGGACGGTGCAGGAGTGCTCGAGCCGGCCGTGGTGCGACCTAGATCAGGCCGAGGCCGCCCACCACGATAACTACCGAAGACCCTCCCGCCCCGCCTTCTTCTCTGCCGCCCACTCGCCGACCCTCGCGCCTCGCATCCAAGGGCGTGAGCTCGCATGCGGTAATGTCCATACCCGGCCGGAGAGAAACCCCGCACATGACTCGCCATATAGTCGCTTCAGCCCTGACATAGCGGTGCACCCTATCCTCCATATCGCTACTAATGCCGGGACATATCGAGCCAAAGAATCAAACTCGACATTATACTCCCGACAAGGCCCCTCTCGCCAAGAAGAAAAATCTATCACCGCGCTCTCATATCCGCGAGGCAAAAGTGAGCGAGAAAGCCTCGAGAACTCATCCCAGTAGCCGGGTCACAGGTTTCCCGATAACTCCTATGAATCAAACCAATCGATCGCAGTATCACGCACTTTATGTGAACCAAAGATCACGACTCGGTCTCCGACGCCCGATCACTCTCAAAATCCTCAAGCCGACGGATGAACTCTCGCGATCATCCTCCCGCCGACCCATAAAACTCCGGCTACAACTCAAGAAGTCTCGTAGCCTCAAACTCTCGCCTCGGGTACCACGGCGCGATCGAGCTGGCGCTGAACTAGAACCGCCGTGATCCAATCTCTCGTATCGGGCCACAACTTTAGCCAAAGCTGGGCTATCTCTCAGTGCCCTAACTCTCCGCCTCTGTGCCGTGGGACGAGGCGGTATCATGGTCTCGCGGCCGGGCGCCATAGAACTCGCCGCCTCTCGTATAGACCGGGCTCGAGCCTCGTGACTCGGGTGTCTCGCTAGCGCCTCCTCACGCCTTGCCCTTCCGGGCCCGGTTGCCTTACGTGAGGCATAATCACAGGTGAAAGGAATACGTTAGAGGGTCCAACCTATAACATTTCTAAAGCACGATCTCGTAATGAGAAGAATGGAAACCAATCCTAAATATCCTATAGCCTCACGACATTGGTGGTGCACAACACACCGATAATCAAGACTTACTAGATACGATTCGTAGACACTTTCCGAGGATTAATCGCTCGATACCACTTTTGTCACGACTGCTCGGTTCGTGGATCGCGCCTTACCGGCACCCAAGTAGTCATACATCGAGTAACCAGCGAATATAAAACAAGACAGAAATGCTTTATAAAATAAGACATACGCTTTATTCAAGAAAGCTTGCCTTTCGCATAATATAAATAACTCAAGTTTTGCGCTACATCCCAACCGTATAATAGTACTACTGCACCTCTAAGGAAGTAACAACTATGGCGGGACAGGGCCCCGCCATACCCTGATCAGACAAAACTATCTACAACAAGTGAGATCATACCCAAAAGTAGAGCCTCCGAGAAGATGGAGCTCCCGACACCAACGCAAAGATCCTAAGGATGGATCTAGCACTGCTTGCCCTTACCTGCAGATGAACGCAGCCCCGGAAGCGAGGTCAAGACAACAGTACTAAGTATGCGAAATCAGAAATACTTAAATGAAAACATATCATTTTAAAACCAGTTTACAAATATGTGTGAAACAACTAAGAAACCGCACATAGTGCCACATCACAAACAAAAGCAACAATAGGTAATCGTAATAGGTCTTGTCTAGGCCGCGAATGATCAAACAGGCCACTCGCCCATATCATCATTCTCGCAAGCCTAATCTCGACTCCCGAGTCCGCATAGGCCACTCACACGGGCCCGCATGAGGTGTAACCCCGCATCGAGGGTAGCTACTCCTGCATCGCCCCGACTCACGTCCGCATGGCCATACAGATCGCATGAGGCATAACCCCGCATACTAACTCGAACTCTCGTAGCCCGCATAGGCCCTCGACCCGCATGAGGTATTCTCGAATCACGGTCCTGCATCGCCTGAGTCTACCCCAGACGGAGGGCGCTTTAACCCCTGTATCATCTCAAGAGGCGAGTGATAGTATACTAACATAACAACTTATCTTTAAACAACATAAGCACGACAAGGATACTCACCTATACAAACGTTACAAGATACTAACACACATAGCATCATATCCTCGCCTATTTATCAAACCATCTTTATTATTCTTTTCACAATACAAGTCTTATAAACACATGTGCAAACTTGTTTCTTTTATAAATCTTAAGTGGTTATACTTACTTCCCATAAAGCTAGTATAACTCTTAAGCTTCGCTTTAAAACCAATTAGTTCTCTTCATAATATGATTCAAGAGTCTTTTGAAATGTTTTCGCTTCTTTATTATTCAGCTTAAGCCACAGGCATCGCAGTAAGTATTATTCGGCTTAAGCCACGAGGCATTGCCGTAAGTATTATTCAGCTTAAGTCAAAGACATTGCCGTAGTTATATTGTAAAATATCATGCTTTAGGAAGAATCACATACCTTCTCAAATAAAAACCACCGCCAAGTCAATATGTCACAAGAGAGTCACCTATAATAGTCACAGATATCTATTAAAGACTACTCAAGGTCATTCTAAATAGGGTTCATAATTCTACTAAGTCGGGCAGCACTACCCTACCCGTGAGCTATGTAAGTTCATCGTGAAAACAAATTCATGTGAGTAGCTTCAATTATTCTTCTTTAAACCCTTCATCGTGATAACACCAATTCTATTCTGTGATATTCTTCTAAGTAACTAATACTTATTCTAATACTACAACAATAAGTATTCTCTAATTCAAAAGAGGGTTAGGATTAGTTACTCCTGTAAGCCCAATAATATCCTAGAAAAGTCGCACTGAGCAAGGTTTTGCTCCTAAGTCAGATGCTCCAAGAACCTTGTAGTTCCTCACAACTTCTACTAAGTACTAAGGTATTTGGGCTAGGTATTTTGGGCATTATAACGATACAAGAAGACAACTTTTCTACCAAGGAGGGGGTAGATTTCGGCTAGTTAGTGGGCAGGCTCGCCATACTACACAAGGGAGGAAGAGGTGTTTGACGAAAAGCTTAAGGGAGAGGAGAGGATTTTAGACTTGAAGATAACTTTGTGGATGAATAACTCTTCATCTCTAAGGGGGTATTTATAGCTCAAGCCTCGCCAACCAATGGCCAAGATGAAGACAAGTGCAAGGCAAGTGTAAGGCCAAGATCAAGCCAAGTGCACCCTAACTCCTACTCCACAAAACACTCCACAAACACTCCACAAAACATGGCACAAAACAAGGCCTAAACAAGGACCCAATCGCCAAGGCCAACACCCTCTTTCGACGCCCAATCGCCCAAAGCCACCCCACTTGCTTTCCAATGCGAGGGTGACACACGCCACCCTCCCGCTGGTCCAAAATGTTTCGCCTCTAAAAATCCGCAAAAATAAGAAATGGCATAGCCGGAATTTACTCTACGAAAGTCAGGAAACGCTTTCGCCTGAAACGATTCTTTTAGCGAGTCAGGTACAAAAGAAAACGCCCAAGGCTAACTAAGGCCAAACTTTTGACGTATTCCCACGCATATACTGGAAATACGGTATTACATCGTGAGTCTCATAATCGCATTCGCCGGGCCGTTGTTTTGATTTCGTGGTAGCGAGGATTGATGCCTCCCGTTGAGGGAGTGTCAGAGCAACCATTTCGCCGATATCGCCATGAAGCCTTAGGGGCGGAAGTGTAAGTTCGGCCGATTGGTTCGATGTTGGCGCGTTCGATTGTTGGTTCATACCGGTTTCAGCAGAACGTGGGTGCGACGAGTTTTGGAAGCGCAGAGAAACTTAGCTCGAGGTACTTGGAGCCTTTTCGGATCATGTGAAGAATAGGCGGGTTTCCTATAGTTAGCATTGTCGTCCGACTTAGAGCAAAGATGTCCGCCTTTTCAGATTGCTATATTCGGAAAGTATCGAGATCCATCCAGAGTGTTCGATTAATGATGACCAAGTTGGAGATAGTAACCCGCAGATCTCGAACGGAATCGAATGTAAATATGGTAAGTTATGAGAAGGAGTTCGAGTGTACGAAGCGGCACGACGCGTAAGGAAGAAACGAGCATGTATTGCGAGCATCGATGTGATCGCTTCTTTTCAGGGAGAAGGTGCGAAGGAAGTATATTTTAGACCTCGGGTAAGGGCTTTTGTGTCGCCAGAGGTGTTGCCGTGGACTTGGAGGTAAGTATTTGCGCAGTGTTTCGCGTGGCGGTATGGCAGGATTGTTTTCGTAAGTATAGCGTGAAGACTATCTCGCGCATGTTTGTTTGAGGCTTAGAAGGAACATTCGGGACGAATGTTTCTAAGGAGGGGAGAATGTTATACCCCGTATTTTCAAAGTATGTACGTAAGGACGTACGTAGAAAAGTTTGGGCTTTAAAGTAGGCTTGGCCGATTTTACTTTGTGCACAACACCCTTGCTAGAGTCGTTTTCGACTAAACGCTTTACAACTTTGCGGCGGAAAATTCCGCTATGTCATTTAGTATTTTGCGGATTTTTCCGAGAGACGAAATGTTTTGGACCAACGAGAGGGCAACACTGGCACCTCTCATTGGTGATTCAAGCGGGCGCTTAGGGCCGATTGAAGGGGCAAGTTGTTGGTAGATATTTGTGTAGATATTTGTGAGGGTTTTAAGGAGTAGGGACTAGGGGGCACTTGGGCATATCTTGGCCCTCCACTTGCCCCCCACATGGCTTGATCTTGTCCATTAAACTCCCTATAAATACCCCTCCCTTGTGAAGACTTCTTCATCCCAAAACTTCTAAGTCTTGAAAGCTTTCTTCCTCCCCCTTAGTGTAGTGTCTTGGCCGAGAGTCCCTCCCCCCTTTGTGAGGCCTTTGGCCGAGAGCACCCCCTCCCCCCTTGGCCGAGAGTTTCCCCCCCCTCCTAGTGGGGTTGGCCGAGGGGTACACACCCCCCCTTTGTGGTGTTGTCTCGTATAAATACACCCCCCCTCTTGGTAGAAATACTCTCCAAAGTATTGTTACTATACCCAAATTACCTTAGCCGTATACCTTGTAGTATTCCAAAAATACCTCTATACGTAGAGCCCGGAAATACTACCTTATGTCCTTTTTGTCTCAAACCGAAACCCTAAGGAAAATCTCCATTGTTGGTTGGAGTATTAAGAAGAAGTTGCGTAGAACTTCTAGGGGTTGTTTGGAGCGGGTTGGAGCACCCAGAGTAGGAGCTAAACGTTGCTCAGGATCGACATTATACTTGGATAATTTTGGGCTTATCGAGGTAAACACTCTTAACCTTCTATTGTAATTGGAAATTACATGTTGTAGGAATATATAGTTGAAGTATACTATATATAGAACTGAACGTAGTTGTGCGGCAATGTCTTTTGACTTAAGCCTGAATTTAAAGAAGAGAATTGAATCAGATTTACATAGATCAGTATTCTGATGAGACTTGTGTATTGGGTATGAAGTAAATTGTGTACGTCTGGTTAGACGTATAAACCCCCCCCCCCCTGGTTGGCTTGGTAGCCGGCCTCGTTAGAGGAGGAGATTTACGCTGTTGCGGGGGGGGAAGGTGCTGCCGAATTTTCTGTAGAATATGGAACCGAGTGTTAATAGACGTTTGTGGCCTATATAGGTGGAAGTACTACGAGTAGCGTATTCTACTTGAAGAGTGGAAAAGGCTAGCAGGGGTACAGTACTGTGGAGCGTATTGCTTATTGTCGATAATCGTCGCGAGGTATGTGAACCTCTTCCTATCCTTTCTAGCATGATGTTTTGTAAACTATGTAAATGCGGTAGACGCATACGCTAAATGTGTTTGGTTGGTTCAAAACATATGGTGTTATAATAGCTTTATGGGAAGTTAGTTATAACGACTCTATGTAGGTAACATAATGGTTTATTTATTGTAAACGTTAAGAGACTTGATCTTGAAAGATAAGAGACTTAACCTAATTGACTTGATATGTAACATTTTGCTAAAAATGTTGTAAAACCTCATTCGCGAGTAATGAGTACTTGATTTTAAAAGGATAATGTTTTACTGATTTCGGAAATGAGAATAAGTATCGAACGAACCACAACAGCGCTAATAAAGGGAAATGTATTGACTAATCAAGTATTATTAAAACCAGTAGAAACCTCCATCTGCATAGAAGCTAAGATGAGACAAAATGATATTACATTTCCTATATCATGGCTGTTGTTATAAGATTGTTATAAATAAGAATAACCTACTCACATATAAGGTATATGTTTCTCAAATTGTTTTAAAGGAGATTTATATTATTAAGTGATTAATACTATGAACTACAAAACCTTTCGAAAATGAGAAACTTGAGTAATTGAAATTAGGCAAACTTGAACGTTTGGAAAAGAATGTTGTTACTTGATTTTACAAAGAGTAGTGTTTTGAATTACTTAAAAAGATAGTCACTTTATTTTTATACTACGGGTATTGTGTGACTTTTGTGAAAGGAACGGATCTTTAAAGATTTAATGTATGAAGTACTTTGGGGATAAAAACCCGAACTTGTTAACATAAAGAAGAAAGTACATTGTGTGAATAACTTGATTGTATTGGTTTGTGATAGCCTTGTAATACCTTCTTGTTGATTTGATAGTAAACATATTAGGATGCTACGTGCGTTAGTATTTTGTTATGTTTGTGTAAAGGGGTTTCCCTTGTTGTGCTTATGTTGTTTAACGGTAAGCGTTATGCTAGTATTACATCACTCACCTCTTGACATGTTTTCGGGGGTTAAGCTGTCCTCCGATGCGGAGTAGACTCAGGCGGGTCTGTGTGACCTATGATTCGAGAATACCTTATGCGGTCATGTGGCCTACGCGAGCTACGAGTTCCAGTTAGTGTGCGACCTTTATGGTCACGCGGTCTATGGCGCTACGCGATCGCGAGTCGGTGGACGCCGTCGGGAGTAGCTACCCTCGACGCGGGAATACCTCACGCGGGCCATCGGAGTGGCCTATGCGGAGTCGCGGAAGTTCGAGGCTAGACGCGCACATTAGATATTGCGCGAGTGGCGGCTTTGATCGTGATGGCTTGCAGATCTCATGATACGATTTATGACCTTGTTGCACCGTGGGTTTTAGTAGTCGGCTATGCCTTCGTACTTACCGTCAGACGGTTTTATGATGACACAGGTGGGACCCGTGTTCATGTGTATTCCTTGGTACTTTTATATCATGCATCGCCGGTGAGGAAGGTATTCCACGCATGATTGATGTTGTGGCGTGAGTCACGACTTGACATGACTCGCTTATTTATTGTGAATCGTAGTTTGGTTATCATACATGTCTCTGCTTTATATAGATCGCTATGATTTCATTTCTGATTTTTGGCCACATACTTGGTACTGTTATCGACCTCGCCCGGGCCGCGTCACGACGCAGTTGAGGTACACCGCCGTTGATCCTAGCTCGTGGTCATAGTTCGTTGGAAGCTCCGTTTCTCGAGGCTTATCGCCGTATAGTCCTCGTCGTAGTAGGTGCTTACATTCGTGGTATGGCGGGCCCCGTCCCGCCATTGTTGTCATGTCACTCTTAGGTGCAGAGTAATCTTTGTGGGCAGAGTTGTATATGGGATGTAACTGTTCGGATTTAAATTGATTTATATATGCCGAAAGGCAAGTTTTCTCAGATTAGTATTTCAGACTTCATGTTATTTCATGTTATTGCTTTATGTTCCGCTGATTACTCTGATGTTGTATCACTAGGGTGCCCGGGGTAAGGCACCAGTCACGGGCCCGGGTTCGGGTCGTGACAAAATGGGACGACTTGGGCACGTTTTTTTGGCCTTGTTTTGGTCAAGAAGTTGGTAGGATATTTTGTCGATATTTTGTGTAGTTGATGAGCAAGTGGGACCCACATACACATGTCCAAATCTTACCCTCCACTTGCCCACCACTTGGCTTGATCTTGGCCATTGAATGTCCTATAAATACCCCTCTAATGCAAGACCATTTCTTCATCCACACTTGTGAAATTCCAAGGAAAATACTCCCTCCCCTTTGTGTAGTTTTTCGTCCAAAGCCTCCCCCTCCCTCGAGAGGCCTCAAACCCGAAACCCCCTTGCCTAGTTGTTTTCGTAAAATACCCCCCTCTTGGTAGAAAAGTTGTCTCCTAGTAGTGTTACTATACCAAAATACCTTGGCCCAAATACCTTGTAGTATTCCAAGGTTACACCTATACTAAAAGCCCAGAAATACTATTATACTTCCCTTCAGTCAAAAAAACCAAACCCTAAAGAAAATCTTCATAGCGGGTTGAAGTATTAAGAAGAAGTTGCGTAGAACTTCTAAGGGTTGTTTGGAGCGGGTTGGAGCGTTCAGAATAGGAGCTAAACGTTGCTCAGGATCGACATATAAACTTGGATAATTTTGGGCTTATCGAGGTAAATACTCTTGTCCTTCTATTGTAATTGGAAATTACATACTGTAGTTGTATAGAAGTGAGTATAAGACGTATATAAGGATGGTATAAAAGAAGAGAATTGAATTGAAATCACATCAGAAGAATATTAAAGAAGAAGATTGAACTGTACTTACATAGGACTGTATTTACAGTAGAATTGTGTAGTTTGACGGGTAGGGAAGTGCTGCCCAATTTTTTCCGTAGAATAAGGAATCTGTATCTAGAATTATTCTACAGAGTAGTCTAGACGTTGATAGACTTGTATGACCGTTATAGGTTGAAGTACTGCAAGTAGCATATTCTACTAGAAGGGTGGAAAAGGCTAGCCGGATTACAGTACTTTGGAGCTATTTGCTAATAGTCGATAATCGTCGCGAGGTATGTGATTCTTCCTATCCTCTTGAGCATGATATTTTAAAAGAATATATATATAAGTACGGTAGACGTACGTATGTTAACTGAATGTAGGTTTACGACAATGTCTTTTGACTTAAGCCTGAATAATAAGAATCTTGAAGTATTTCAAAAGAATTAAGAATCCTTTTTGAAAGAAGAATAATACTTGGTTTGAAAGCTTAAGAGTTATACTAGCTTTATGGGAAGTTAGGTATAACGACTTAAGAGAGATAAAAAAAATGGTTTATTGATTTTAAAGAAGTTAAGAGACTTGATCTTAAAAGATAAGAGACCTGACTTAATTGAATTAATATGAATTTTGTTAAAAAGAGTGAAACCTCATTCGTGAGTAATGAGTACTTGGTTTTTAAAAGGAATAATATTTTACTGATTTCGGAAATCAGGATAAGTATCGAACAAACCACAGCAGCACTAATAAAGGGAAATGTATTGACTAATAAAGTGTTATTAAAAAACAGTAGAAACCTCCATCTGCATAGAAGCTAAGATGAGACAAAATGATATTACATTTCCTAGATCATGACTGCTTTAATAAGATTGTTATAAACAAGAATAAACCTACTCACACATAAGGCATATGTTTCTCAATTTGTTTTAAAGGAGAATTATATTATTAAGTGATTAAAACTATGAACTACGAAACCTTTCGAAAATGAGAAACTTGAGCATTTGAAATTAGGCAAACCTGAACGTTTGGAAAATAATGTTGTTACTTGATTTTACAAAAGGGAAGTGTTTTGGTTTACTTAAAAAGATAGTCACCCTATTTTTATACTACGGGTATTGTGTGACTTTTGTGAAAGAAACGGATCTTTTAAAGAGTTAATGTATGTAGTACTTTGGGGTTAAAACCCGGATTTGTTGAACTTGCCTATGCTTGTGGTGATAACCTTTGTTGTGCAAATGTTGTATTTCTGTGCTACCGCGTCTCTCGTTGGAGGGCCGGCTATCTGGCTGATTGATGGACATACTGACACGATGGGTGGCCCACGGGTATGCTTCCACTAATCGATCCTTTTGGACATACTGACACGATGGGTGGCCCACGGGTATGCTTCCATTAGGAGTGTTATCTTGTTATTTGCTTTGGACATACTGACACGATGGGTGGCCCACGAGTATGCTTCCATTTTGATTGTTATCTGGTTATTTCCTTTTGGACATACTGACACGATGGGTGGCCCACGGGTATGCTTCCATTAGGAGTATGCTCTTGTTATTTGTTTTGGACATACTGACACGATGGGTGGCCCACGAGTATGCTTCCATTCTTGTTTGTTATCTTGTTATTTTCCTTTGGACATACTGACACCATGGGTGGCCCACGGGTATGCTTCCATTAGGATGGTTCCATGGCCATGCTTATACCGAGGTAAGATGTCGGGGCATGCGGCCGTTGTGCGGGTTAAACTCCCGGGTTACATTTGAGTGATGACTTTGAGGGCGTGAGTCCCTGACTTGATACGATCGCTTTTATGTTGTGAATCGAGCTGGTTATCATACATGTCTCCTATTTTATATGGACTATTATGATTTCATTTTGATATTTTGATTTCACATACTTGGTACTGTGCCGACTCTTCGGGCTGCGTTCATGCCGCAGGTAGAGATACATCGGTTGTTGATCCTCGCTCTTAGGATTACCGTCCAACATATTGGGAAGCTCCGTTTCTCCGGAGGCTTATCTTTTGGTATGTTCCCTGAGTTGTAGGTTCTTGTACATTCAGGGGTATGGCGGGGCCCTGTCCCGTCATAGTTGTTGTCACATTCTTAGAGTGCAGTACTTTGTTGTGGCGGGTTGTAAAGGATGTAACTGTTCAAACTTTGTATATATATATATGCCGAAAGGCGACTTTCTCTCAGATAAAATGTGTCTCATTTTACAATTGTTTCATGTCTTGTTTTTATGTTCCGCTGATTACTCTGATGTATGACTACTTGGGCGCCCGGGTAAGGCACCAGTCACGGGCCCCGGAACGGGTCGTGACATTGCCTTTCATTAAATCAAGTCATTTATCCTTATTTATCTTTCCATAAAGCTAATATAACCAACTTCCCATAAAGTCGTTATATTAACTTTATACCTTAGCCAATTACAATTTTCTATCCAAGAGACTTATACGTTTAAAACGAAACAAGTATCATATACTTTAAAACTCTTCAAGTCCCTTAACTTTAAAAACTTAAGACATCCTTAATACTTTTAAAGAAGTGAGTTAATCTCCTAACTCACCCAACTTGGCTATTCTTAAAACAAGTAAAGGATATCAAGGTCTTGTACGTCTACCGTACTATATCGCAACTATTCATGCTCAAAAGATAGGAAAGTTCTACATACCTCTTCGGGTCAATCCACTTGCTAAGTACAATATCCCGCCCGTAGTATGTCAACCTATAATGTCCACAATACGTCTATTAACGTCTTACTTCAAACGTAGAATATTATAAGTGCAAAGTCACTAAATTCTACGGAAAATCGGACAACACCTCCTTTGTTTCTACATACTTTGCCACCTTTTTCAAGGCCGAATTCAATAACCAAACACGCCACATTTAAGGCCCAACAATGTAATTAACAATAGGGGATTACACGCCTACTAGACGTGTAAAATTCCGCCCCACAAATGATATCAAACTAATACAAACTACTAGGCCAATTCGGCAACATTGAGATACAATAACACCAATTCTTATCCAATTTCCTTTTCAATCCAAGTTGTTAGCATAACATGATATCAAGTCGCAATCGATTATAACTACTATAATCTTCAAGTAAGTAACATGCGACGATTCTAATTAACGACCAAATTGTAATCCAACTTCAAATGACTTATATGACATTTCGGTTTTTAGGCTACAACAATCCATAACACTTATAAAACTTCAACACATATACTTCATGCTAGCAAACATGTAAGGCTAACAACAATATATAATCTTGTAACACTTTAAGAGACAAGATTATTACCTCAACGAGTCTTAGTCCAACTTCAAATCCGAAGTCGCTCCCTAGCAACTTAGAGCCTCTTCTTGACACTTCAATCCGCCACTTGAGACCCTTAGAATAACACAAACAACTTTCCTTCAATCCTCCAAACAAAACCTAGAAAAGCAACTAGGTTTTCATCTTGCGACTAACACGAAAACTATCTTTTTCCGGGATTTTTCTATTGAGATACCCTTACAATACCCTCATGAACCTTGGTTTAAAGTGTGGAGTTTAATGGACAACAAACAAATTTTTTATAAGTCTCTAATCTTAACATTTGAGATTCTCACGTACGTTCTTAAAGCATGTCCTGAAAATACGGGGTGTAACAAACACATCTCGGACCATCTTAGATAGTGTTAGAAATGTCTTTTCAATCTCCCTCCATTATTTTAGCAAGTTTTCACGTCCCTCTTCATTGAGAACTGCTTGGTACGGACGTACGATAGAACACCATGTAAAACAAAAACATCAAACTCGCTAACTTGGTTAGAAATATTACCACTAAACATTCTATGTCCGAGGCTTTCAATACTAGCCGCAGAAACATCATGTCATTTTTGAGGTTGTGTTGAAGAAGAAGAAGAAGAAGAAGATAGCATGTAAGCCGTTGGTTGATAGCACTTTCTTGTTGGTAATGCGTATATACTTTTTTACATTCATCTTGTATGTTAGACAATACTTCTTCTCTAGTTTTTTCAATTGGGTCATTTGGATTTTTGGAAGATGGAGGTGGAAGTTTATCTATGCAATCATAATAGTTTCAATAAGTGTTGTACAACCGTCTATTTTAATACAACACTAATAATATAAATTGGGGGAATAGGAATCAAATATTTTTTATTTTGAGAAACATTTTTTTAATAGATGCTTTATAAGCATCCTTTTCCATATATTCACAAAGTAATAAAAATATTAGAGCTATATAAAATAACATTGATGTAATAGTAGGATAATAAATACCGAAAAATTCTTTAGTAGCTTAATAAAATTTCTCATGCTTATTTTCAACTCCCCGAAGCATTTCATCGATTACTACGCCCTCCTCGTCTCTGAGTGCCTAGGTATCCACTCTGTCGTTTCTCCCTTTCTTCGCTTTTGAAGAAGATTGGCTAGTTTTTTTTCTTCGGACATTCTGTTTATCCTTTTTTATCCGGTGATTTTAGAATTTGATCATTTCTTAGATTCTGTTGAATTGTATCGAATACATTTTATTGGAGAGAATCAATAAATTCCTTTTCGGGAGCGATTCATCCTTCCCGACGCCGCGTAAGATCCTCGAATCAACCACGACTACCATCTGTGGTCCATTTTCGTTCTCTTCCCTGCCTCTAAAAATGTAATAAGTTCTGAAATTGAATCCCAATCGAAATTTACAATCATAACAGTAAGATTTTGATTATGGGCGTTAAAAAATAAAGTTACAGGTCTTCTATAATCATAAGCAACAAGTAGTTGCTCGTATAAAGAATTTCACCTAGTGGATACTTCTTCGGGAATTTTTATAAGGTAGTCCGCAATCGTGATAAGTTTTTTATATTCTTTTATTCATTGTATTCTATTACTTTTAAAAATATAGTTTATAGCAAATTGTATTTTATTAAGAATGTTTTTAAAAAGTGATAGACCATCCTTTACAACTAAGTTATAAATATGGTATGCACATTTTATATGAAAATGATCTGGAAAAGATGGAGTTAAAACATCTTTTAAAAATCTAATAGCTGAAATATTAGAAGAAACGTTATCTAATATAATAGTCATGATTTTATCAGTTATGTCATAATAATCGCAAACTGAAAAACATTATCTGAAATAATAATATATGTGTGCCTACTATCTATATATCTATACGCTAAAATATGTTTTTGCATAGACCATTTATAATTTACCCAATGACATGTTACCGTTAAATAATCATGACCGTTAGTACTACTATCTATATCAGATGTGATGGATACTTTTCCAGAAAAATGATATAATAAATAACGTAAATACTGTTGATATTCATGTGCAAATTTAAAAACATATCTCTTAACAGTTGATCTCGGAACACCGTTTAAAGCAGGATTGTACATATCTCTTATATAATGAATAAAACCAGGAGAGGAAGGAAATGAAAAAGACAAACCCTCAATTGCAACTAATTTTGATAATGTTTCCTATCTCTATATTTATCGTATTTAGGGCCTACAACTCCCCCCGACATAGGGTTAATTTGACCCTATATCTGGTCTGGGACAGTATATGAACATTGTTCCGACTGAGAGGGCATTTGTGCACCCGACTTTTCAGCCAAGTATTCCTCCCACCTAGCTGTGTGAAATCTTTGCAAATGCTTAGTTAAACCTCTCGTCCCGCTCTGACCTTTTCCTATTTTAAATTTATAAATATTTTTACAAATTTGGATTCTAACTACTTGATTTTCTACGTTCCTGTCATAAAAAGTCCATACATCTGATTTTAATTTTCGTTGTGGTGGGCCTCGTCTCATACTAGGGGGAATAGGAGGAGTTCCAGTTTGAGGTGCAGTAGTAGGTGTGTCATCTAGATTAGTGGGTGTGTTATCTAGATTATCTTCTAAATTAAAGTCTTGTTGAGTTCCAGAAAATAGTTCATCGTCTAAATCTAATGGTACTTCAAAAAATAATTCAGTATCAACAAAATCGTTCTGTCTAGGAGGAATAAGATGACTAGAATAAGTACTCCTGCTCTTGTTACCCCTACTAGAAGAAGCATTACCCTTACCCTTACCAATCATCCCTCTAAGTGCTTTCAGTTTAATAATGTAAATAAATAATTACAGATAATGAAATTAAGTGCGCTAATTAAAGTAAAGAAATAATAATAATTTAATGAAGGAACAAATGTACCAAACGTCGACGTGCAATCGAGAGGTTGAAAATTGAAACTGTTGCCAACTTCACTCCCAAATGAATAAATAAAATTGAATATTTAGTAGACAATGTAGAGAGAATGACAGATAGATTGAGAGATTATTAGAGAGATTGTAGGAAGATTTGTGAGAAAGATGAAGAGAAAATGAGGTATTTATAGTTGGAATAATTAAGTTAAAGTGTAAATATAATACCTTAGGAGTTAAAAATAAATATTAAGGGGGAGGGGGGTTGGGTTAGGGGGGCAAATTTGGCCGTTGCACAACGACCAAATTGTGAAATTGTCGTTGTGCAATGGTTGGGCAAAGGGGTCGGGGGGCTCGGAGACGAGGCGGTGGGGCGGGTCGGAAAATTCGGCACCGCATCAAACCGAATACCGATATTCGATCCGATCTTGGGTCGGCGGCGGGCGTTGGACAACCTTATTATAAAGTGTGGAGGTGAGTATTAGAAGGATCAATCCTCGTCATCACTTCAGTTTAGGGTTTGTCAACGATGCTACTGAGTATACGTGTTTCCCTGTATTCACTCTACACTTGTTGCACCTTTTTGCGTGTAGGTTCGAATCCGATTTTGAGTAGAGGACGAGATCGAATCGATCATTGAGGCGTACTTTGGAGTTTAGGGTGAGTTGTTGGCTGTTTCGCAACACTAGACGCCATTTCTATCTTTATTTTAGTGTTTATTTCTTATTATTATTACGAGTTATGAGACTTATTATAAAATTGTGGGTTGATTTTCTTTTAAATTCTAAAAATAACTTATAAATTGAGAAATTGCTTTTATTCTATTTTGGGACATGACAAATTCATCCTTATATAAAATATAACTTTTCATCATTAACAACAAATTTAATAATATAATTTAATAAATTTGAATTAACAATCACAATTAATATTGTTTATATTATGAGTAAAAATAGGATAAGAAAAAGTCTCCTGGTGATTACGGAAACTGCAGGTGTGTGTGTCGTCAGTTTTATTTGGAAACATCAAACAGAAGAGAAACCCAAAACTTGAAAGAAGGCATATCTTTGTTAATGGCAAATCTGTTGTTTGACCCATCTCTATTCTTCATTGTTCTCTATTTTTGTTCATTGTTTACTCAGGTAATCCTTCTCATTTTCTTACTTAAATATTGTTATAATATCTGGAATTAGATCGAAATGATTTCCATTTGGGGTTTTCCTTTTGGAATTGAAATGTTATTTTCCTTACTGTAATCTGTAAGGGTTAAGTTATGGTGGTTGGTTTATCAGAGAATATAGAAGCTTGGTTAGAGATGTCTTTTGACGGAGGTGAAAGGCAATGGAGATGTGGAAATCAATTGAGTTCCATTGTTCGGGACATTGGGGAACCTTGTCTTCATCAGTCATCAATAAAGGTAACATCTCTACTTCTCAACTATGCTATTTTGAAGTAGGCATCCTCTTTGTAAAGTCTCTTGTGTTAGACAGACGAGCCTTCCTCAAAACTAACCAAACAAAAGCAGAAATCTTATTTGGAATTTTTAACTTCCAAAATAAGTTTTCATGGCCACACCAAGGGTGTATATACAACCTTCTTCTTCTCCCAATAAACTGATTTAACAGTGAAAATGTTGTTTACTGGAATTTGTGCTAAATCTACAAATAAAATTTAAGCCAAGCTATACTAGAGCTAAAAGATGATTTTCATTGATATCTTCCAAATGAGTACATATAAGGTATTTATACAATGCAAAAGAGAACCCTAGATAAATAGAAATGACAACATTATCCTAATAAACTGACATAGGGTGCTTAAGAAATAAGAATAGAAAATTGGGACTAAACTGTAAAGGATAGAAATTATTTAAATATGCTACTTTTGAGCTCTCTTGGTACGATCCACAACATTCTTCCCCCCCCCCCTTAAATTAAACCTTGTCCTCAAGGTTAAAAGCTTGAAAGGAATAATGCATGTCTTCCAAACTTCACTTGAACTTACAGAGAGCATCCTTGAGTTTATGCTTCCAAAATTCATTCTTAACAAAGTCATATTGCAAGGAGAAAATAAGCAGAGGGGCAGTATCTTTTAACCCAATATCAACAAACTCTTTGTCAGCAACTTTAGAGACCACTACATTTAGTCTTCTCCCCATATCTCTACCCCGCTTTCCTGATGCCATGTCAACTACCAGGATAGCAGATGACTTTTGTGTAGGTTTTGTGGCATCATTTTCACCAAGAAGTGCATAAGTTGCTCCATCTGTTTCTACTTCACTTGTTATCATTTGATCTTCCATTACCAACAACTTGTAAATTGCAGTAGCATGAATATCGGACCCCTTCTGCTTTAATTCACCAGTGCTTAGGATAGCTTTGTACACTCTTCCTGAAGCTCCATTCCCAATTACGTTAGTTTCATCTAGGCCATCCAGTATTTCAGATTCACATAAACCAAGATTATGAAATGATATCCAATTCGATATAGTAATTCCTCTCCTAATATTTCTTGAATTTCTGGTGCTTCCATGTGAACATAACACTTCCATGACTTATTTTATCACTAGCACAAGTCCTTCTTTCAAGGTATCGAATAGATATGTCTTCCACAAGTACTGTTAGACATATAAAAGCACAAAGCACAGTGAAAACAATAGTGTGTAGACTCCATATTTTTTCTCCATGCCTCAAGAAACACCATTGGTAGTTGGAGGGTTCACTATGAACATTATTAGTGCTTACGCGTCGCAAGCTGGCTTGGACGAGGAGGAGAAGGCGCTTTTGGGAGGAATCAGATGAGGTGGTGGGTGGTATACCTTTCACTGTGAAGTTATTTGTAGGAGGAGATTTCAATGGACATATCGGGTCACTTCCGGGGGTTATGACGACGTTCATAGAGGCTTTGGCCTCGGGGACAGGAATGGGGGAGGCGTCTCATTTTTGGAGTTCGCTAGAGCTTTTGGGATAGTGATAGCCAATTCGAGGTTCCTGAAGAAGGAGGAGCATTTGGTGTCTTTCCGTAGTTCAGTGGGTAAGACTCAGATAGACTTTTTGCTTCTTAGGAAGGTTGACAAAGGTCTTTGTAAAGACTGCAAGGTTATTCCGAGGGAGTATCTTACAACCCGACATAAGCTTTTGGTGATTGATTTGGAGATCAAGATGGAGAAGAAGAGGATTGTGGATGACAAGTTAAGAATAAAATAGGGGAGTTTCACCATGGCTAGTGCAAAAGAGATGGGGGAGAGGTTGATGGCTAAGGGGGCTTGGGGGTGTAGTGGGTATGCGACCGGTATGTGGGACTGGACGGCCAGTTGCATTCGAGAGGTGGTTAGAGAAGTGCTTGGGGTCTCGAGGGGTAGCCGTGGTGGGCATCGAGGGGACGGGTGGTTGAATGGTAAAGTTCAAGAGAAGGTGGAAGCGAAGAAAGCGGCGTATGCGAAATTGGTAGAAAACAAAGATAAGGTTGAGAAGTGGACGAATAGGGAACTGTATAAGATGGCGAGGAAGGAGGCAAAACTTGCGGTTACGGCGGCGAAAACGACGACTTTTAAATATGTAGAATTAGAGGAGAAAGGTGGGGATAAAAAGTTGTACAGACTAGCCAAGGCGAGGGAGATGAGGACCCATGACTTGGATTATGTGAGGTGCATCAAGGACGAGAACGAAAAAATACTGGTGGAGAATGCACATATTAGGCGAAGGTGACAATCTTACTTTCATAAAGTGTTGAACGAAAAAGGAGATAAACATTGTGCTGGGAGATCTGGAGCAATCTGGTAGGTACCGAGATTTTAGGTATTGTAGAAGCAGTAGGGTTGAGGAGGTTAAGGGTGTTATTCGTAGGATGCGCAGAGGACGAGCGACCGGGCATGATGAGATCACAGTTGAATTTTGGAAGAGCGCAGACAGGGTATGTTTGGAGCGGCTTACTGAGTTGTTTAACGTCATTTTTAAAATGACGAGAATGCCCGAAGAATGGAGGTGGAGTACAATGATCCCTTTGTACAAGAACAAATGTGATATCCAGAGTTACAACAACTATAGGGGTATCAAGCTGCTAAGCCACACTATGAAAGTTTGGGAAAGAGTCGTAGAGATTGTGGAGATGAGGGTGACAAGAGGCGTGTCTATTTCCGAGACCAGTTTGGATTCATGTCGGGGCGTTCGACCACAAAAGTCATTCATCTTATTAAGAGGTTGGTGGAGCAGTATAGGGAGAGGAATAGAGACTTATATATGGTTTTTATCGATCTTGAGAAGGCATACGACAAAGTTCCTAGGGTGGTTCTATGGAGATGTTTGGAGGTTAGAGGTGTATCTATAGCGTACACTAACGATCAAGGATATGTATGATGGAGCCAAGACCAGGGTACGGACAGTGGGAGGAGACTCGGAGCACTTTTCAGTGATGATGGGGCTGCATCAGGGATCAACTCTTATCCCATTCTTATTTACCTAGGTGATGGATGGACTGACGCGACAAATCCAACGGGAGGTGCCATGGTGTATGTTCCGCTGAACGCTAAGCTGAAGGTTTGGAGACAGAGTCTGGATTCTAAAGGGTTCAGGCTGAGTATGATCAAGACAGAATACTTGGAGTGCAAGTTCAGTAATGGGAGCGACTTTGAGACAGGCGTGGAGGTGAGACTTGGTACTCAGGTCATTTTAAAGAAAGGAAGCTTCAAGTATCTCGGGTATATTATCCAAGGGAATGGAGAGAATCGATGAAGATCTCACACACCGTATTGGGGAAGAGTGGATGAAATGGAGGCTCGCATCTGGAGTCTTATGTTATAAAAAGGTGCCACCAAAACTTAAAGACAAGTTCTACAAGGAGGTGGTTAGACCGACTATGTTGTATGTGGCGGAGTGTTGGCTAGTCAAGACTTCGCACATCCGAAAGATGAAAGTTGCGGAGATGAGGATGCAGAGATGAATGTGCGGGCATACAAGGAGGGATAGGATTAGAAATGATGATATCCGGGACAGAGTGGGAGTGACCTGGAGGATAAAATGCGGGAAGCGAGGTTGAGATGGTTTGGGCATGTGCAGAGAAGTGCCCCAGTGCGGAGGTGTGAGAGGTTGGCTATGGACGGGTTCAGGAGGGGTAGAGGTAGGACAAAGAAGTATTGAGGAGAACCATATTGCTTAAAGTATGCACCACTGCCCTTCCACAGCATCTCTGTGTCGAATAAGGAACAAGGTTTCTCAAAGTATTGGCAGGGTAATTTCAACAACCAGACAAGTAAGCTCCATTTTTTAATTTTGGCATCACCAACTGCAAATTTAGGGGAAAATTCACAAAACAAATTATCACAAGGGCCTGCAACTTCAGCTTTGATGAAAGCAAGGTGAAGCTGGTGTTTATAACAGTGACCAGATCCAAAAAAATAGGATTTCGTATTTGACCACTTCCAAACTACACTTTCTGCAATCTTCTTTATCAATTCACTTTGTCTCATTATCTCTGCATCCTCTATTGCATCACCAATGTCACAACTCTCAATGCTCATAGCACTATCCCAACCACTGTTTATTCCCTTTTTTGCTGGTGCTTCAATGCTTCTTTTGGCAATATCTACAACCAATCGCACCATTTTTTCTAACTTTTCGAGAACCAAGTTAGTTGCATTCGAGTCCATACAACTAGAGTACCTGGTGATTGCCATATTAGTGACAGGGGAATGATTTCTTAAACTTATTTTCATAGCCGGAAAATACATTTGAAAAACCATCCTAATACAATTGAAGAAAGTGAAATCCAAAGATCTCAACCCTTTTACACAATTAAGCAAATCAACAAGGTGAAATTTACAGTACTGCCTAACAGGTTACAGTCAACTCCCCTTGTCAACATATCACCAAGTGTAAAAACTATTAAACTACTAGGAAAAAATAGCCACTCTTCCCTTACTAACTCAAAAAGAGAATGTACCTCGCCGGACTTGGTGATTGAGTCAGCTACTCTACCATTAACACCATTAGTTGTACAAGAGTTTTGAGCTTGCAGAATTTCAAGCGATGTTGATAAAGGGACAGACTCGTTGACATCAATACTATAAGTACTGTTGGCACACTCACTCTGCCAATTCAGGTCATCACTGTTAGGTGGATTCTCCACTAACTCCAGCTGCGTCTCAAGAACAGGAAACTCCACTTCACTGGACAGATTGTTCTCAAACATATGCTTCTTCAAGGTCGTGATAGGATCTTGCATGGCATAGTGATTTTTTCCCGCACTTGCAGCAGTGACGGAAGCTACAGGAACATGAATAATGTGACTGCTATCATTATTTTTCACCACAAAAACAAATGTCTCAAGCTCCTCAACAATTAAGGGAATGCAAAATCTCCCCCCATGTACTTTCTATCGAGCTCTTGAGCAGTGAAATAGGTGTTTCCACTCAGACATAAGAGCTACTTTATGAAAAGGCCCCTCTAACTCATTAACTGACATTTCATCGAACACGCGGTGCCCGTATTCAGTCTCTCCCTTGTTAGCTCCATTTCCCTCTAGTTCAACTCTATATTCAAATTTATTATACTAGTCTCCTTATCGTTTGCAATCGTGACACCTGAAATAAGAGTTTCAAGGAGACGAACCCCTTGAGAAGAGATTATATCAAATTTAATTTCAGAGATGGGAGAAGAGTTGATGAGGCATTGATGGTGAGCTTTAATCGCAGCAGAGGATGATATCACTGTCTCCGAAAAAACTTCTACTGCAATGGTTTCGTTCAACCTTTCTCAATCTTGTCTCTTTCGGCGAGGGTTTTTGAATCGAAACATCAGTGAAATGACTGAAAGAAGCATGACTTTGTCTTTCATTACTCAATCTATAGTGCGAATCTCCTTATCGATCGGGAAATTGATTGAGAAAGAACCATCGATGATTGTGTTCATAGTAGGTGGTGGCTGTTGAATGGTGAAGATGGAGGGAAATAGCTAAACCCGCTGGGAGTTCCCCTTCCAATATCATTATAGCCGGCATTAGGGTCAAAGTAGTATATTTTTGGAGACGGACTATAGTTGTTATGCGGTCTTACGTCGGCCCCGTGGCTATAAGAGCTGCTTGTATAGCTTCCGGTGTGACAGAAATTGGGGAATCCCGAAGGTTGGTAGGAATAGTGATGATATGCTTGATTGCAACACTGCTGATACCCATTATAATAACTCCCATATCCTGTATTGTTATACCAATAAGGATTTCCTCCATAACCACCAAATGGTAAAGCATTAGAACTTAGAGGTGGGTTAGAACTAGAAGTGAAATTAGAAACATATATAGGATTTTGGAACACTAGTAACAAATACCCAGTGCGAGGATGATTGCTCTGGAATTTGAGCTAATCTACAACTAAAACTAAGCTAAGCTATACTAGAGCTAAAAGATGATTTTCATTGATATCTTCCAAATGAGTACATATAAGGTATTTATACAATGCAAAAGAGAACCCTAGATAAATAGAAATGACAACATTATCCTAATAAACTGACATAGGGTGTTAAAGAAATAAGAATAGAAAATTGGGACTAAACTGTAAAGGATAGAAATTATTTAAATATGTTACTTTGAGCTCTCTTGGTAAGATCCGCAACAGAAAATCCCTTTACTGCAAAGTTTCTAGACTGGTTTATCTGGTGCATTAGTGGTTCCTGTGACGGAACACCAAAAGCAAATCTCCGAGTCTCCCTAGTTCCCAATCATTTGGTGCCCTTCTAAACAAAAGATTCCACCCTTGTTATGTCCACATTTGAGATACGTTTTCATTCTTTTGGAGACTGATAAGGTGTAAATCAAAGAATGAAGTTCTGAGATTACATTGCCCAATCCAATTATCTTCCCAGAAAGAAGTTTTTGTCCCATCACCCACCTTTATGCTCAAGTTTTCACTGCATTCATTCCACATTCTTCTAATAGTTCTCCATACACTGCATCCCTAAGTAGCATTCACTTCATTTGTTGTCCACTGGTTCATCAAACCATATTTCTGTGCTATGTATTTCTTCCAGAGAGACCTATCTTCCTTGCAAAACCTCCAATACCACTTCTGGAGTAGACTCTCGTTGTGAAGTCTGAGATTCTTAATCCCCATGCCACCATGTTGCTTGCTGAGGGTCACAATCTCCCACTTTACTAGATTGTAACCTTTCTTGTCTTTGTTACCTTGCCACAGAAAATCCCTTCCATGAGTTAAATATTACTCCGTACCTGTCAATCTACTAACTCTGGAGAAGAATTAAAAAATAACTTTTGTATATTGTATGGAATTTCTGTTATCCTATAATAACAAATAATAGAACTCATAAGATTATGTGTAGATTGTCAAGAAATGAATATTTCAAAATTTTTGTGCCAAAGGAAGACTATAAATTTTGAAAGACTTAAATACTGTCAATATAAATTAAAACTACCGCACTCACCCCACAAATTGAAAATTGTTAGGACTCTTCAGGAGACTTGTATAGCTATTTATCTAGCCAATAGAGGTATCTTACCTCAAGGAAAATATATTGATCAGACGTTTCTTCCTTGAATTATACTACCTCTTTCGAATCAAAATAGTAATGACTCAATGGATAAATTGTCAATGTTACTGTCTGTGTTTTCATGATCAATAATGGCATTAGTGGAATTGTGATACTTATTGTTTTGTATATTAAATGAACAAAATGGCCATAGTATATGCGTAGTTGAAATTAGCCATTTCAAAACTTTCGTATCTTTTATCGTGACTGACTGCTTCGCTCTTCAATAGTTGAGATGTGACTCTCTTTAGTTGATTTCCTAGAGAATCTTCTTGATACATGCATCGAAGTGCTAATGACAAACGTCAGTGTATCTCTAAGTTTGCTTATTTCCGGCGACAAATCAACTTTTTGTTTCTTCCCAATTCAACTTTTAGTCCATGGTAGCCTTCACAAAGTCACCTTTTGACATTAGCATGCATAAGAATTCCAGGCTAGGATTTTGATACTATTTTATTTTTATGGTTCAATTAGGATCCTATTAGGAATAGTACAAGTCTATGTTCTAACATGAAAAGACAGTAACCACAGATAACAAAATGAAAAAAGGAACCCTATTTAGACATTAGTAACCTATATGAAAGGTTACATCCTTTCAAATAAACGTAATGTTTTTATGTATGTAAAATAAAATAAGAATTGTATTTGGGTAATTCAACTTTTAAGTTTTAGGGTTCTCACTTTTAATATAATATAGATAGATATATATATAGATATATAAGCATTCCTAGATCTTGCAGGATTTTTCTTCTTCCACTGGAGGTTCATGACTGAGCAGTTGCAAATCAATGTCGATATCATCCTTATTAATACAATTACAAATACAGTTCCAATGGTTCAGCATGCCGGACCCTTTGGAGACTGTCAGACTGTATATCCTGTCTCATCTTGGATTCCCCATCTAGATACATATTCTTTTCCCCTGCTTCAGTATCAAGATTTTTTAGAGCCTATAAATCCTTTTTATTTTTTATGCTGGCCAAGTTCTGACGCTGCCTACTTTAGAGCACTATAAATCCTAACTCTGCTTTCATCACAAGTACAAGCTTCTTTGCTGTAATCTTGAAATGAAGTTTGACCTCCTGTATGAATTGCCGTTGTGTAAAGTTAACTCTTGTCACTGCCTTCAGCTTCACCCTTCCCTCCTATATTAATGAAGTTTTGGCCTGGCATTATGGTGACACTCTTGAGCAGTATGTCAAAGGGATGACACCCCATTACATTTCGTAGGCCTCCGCTGATTTTAAATTTTTGCTGTTGAATTCTCCTCCTTACCCATAAGTTAAGCAGAATCAGGCAAGTTTGATGTCTCATAAGTCTCAACCCATATTCAGGCAAAGCCTTTATTTTCTTTTCATAGTGAACTTATTAGTAGAAAGAAGTTTCCACAATATGCTGGCCATCTTATCAAATACCTAGATCAGAATTTACAAGTAAATAAATCCATAAATGCAGCTTAGTGACGCACCACCCTCGAACATCATGATATCAGTCAATGTTTGATATAAATACTATAGGAAAATGATAGGGTGAGTTTTCTAGGATGAAATTTCATCTTGCTCATCATTAAGTTAAGCAAATAAGGTTTATGATGATAGGCACATCGTTTTCATCTCAGGAGCTTATCCTCGTCATAATATTGAATCAGATGTTTTAGCTTTATATGTGGAGGATGTTTGACACGAAAGAGACATGTCTCTTTTCCAGATGATATATAGCACATCAGCTGGGAGCCCATCATATTCTGCTCTTGAATGGTTATCAACTGGCAAACATTTATCATCTAGACACATTCAAAGGATTTAGTTGGAGAAGCATTTAAATCAGCCTTCAAGTGCTAATATACCTTTAGTGAAGTTGTAAATACCCATAAACTTCTATCAGCAGGAGGATTTCCTGAATTTGGCAGTTTGGCCACTTGCAACACTAATTTGTTTGCTTGCTATCAAAACAGAAAAAAGGTAATTGGCCATCATTAAAGGGCCTTTTGAATATATCTGAATAAAGCTTGTCTAGTGGTTCACCCATTTAATGTAATGAAGCAGTATTTATAAGAATTCAAGACACTTGCTTATGTGTCTGTTTACTTACAAAAACAACAACAACATACCCATTGAAATCCCACAAAGTGGGGTATGGGGAGGGTGGAGTGTACGCAGACCTTACCCTACCTTGGGAGGTAAAACATTCATGTTTATTTCTATCTTGCTAATGATGGCGATGGTGGTGATAAGGATATTATGAATGCCAATATTAGCTGTTCAGAAATATTATGAATTCTTTAAAGAAAGTATCATGGAATACAATATTTATTCGTAGGTGTGCTACTTTCTTCCCTTTTTTTGTGAATAACAACATAGGTTTTTTGCTTTTTAAACGTAAGTTCTATGCTGTTGACTTTTTCTTGGTTCTTTTGGTGGTAAACTCAACATTGATGCTGGGAACATTTTCCTTGTGGTTTTATGATATAGATGAGCAAAGTGCTTAAGCCTGACAGGTGGCAGACAATCTTCGATAAGGATGGGAAGGTACATGGTTTTAGGAAAGTGCTGAAATTGATCATATTTGGGGTAAGCTTCTATTGTTGTAAAGTTTCTATTTTTGTTAAAGCCTTTTGTGCTTAATTTTGCTAGTGTGAGCGGTGGATTAGTTGAGACTCTTGTATTAGGAACATATAACACCATTATCCAAAAAAAAAGGAGAGAGAATAGAGGAAGGGTGAAAGACAAAATGAAACCGAGAGAAAGAGGGTTATACCGAAACAAATAGCTAGAATAGAGAAATATTTTAATATCACATCAATTCATTTGTTTTCATTATTATTGAAGACTTTCCCAAAAATTGTACGGAACATATTTGTACGGTGTTTTGAACAAGTTAGAACTCTTAAAGTACTAGAAGTCCATCTGAAAATATAGGACTAGCCGACTAGGTTAACCCTTTAAAAAGTAAGATTATCTCTGTCGGTCTTGTCCGTTGCTTCCGTTCTCATCCGTTGTTCTCTCTTCTACTCCTTTTCTTCTTCCCCAAGAGCTTGAAAATGAACGGCAGAATCCGTATTGGAAACCTTTCCCATAGAAAGGAAAAGTTCTCAAAACTCAACTTTATTGTAAAGCTCGAGCTCTTTCGACGTTACCACTAGCGGCATTAGCTTCACTGCTTATTATCTGATAGCCCTTGAGTTGTTAGCTGCTTTCCCGTTTGTAGTGGTTCCAAGGGTCAACCCGAAATACGGGTGTAGAGGAAAAGAAAGAGTATGCTTTTCATACTTCCTTCTGTTGATTGAAAAGAAGCTCTTTATGGGTGAAAATCATTTTCTCCATTCAACTTTGCTTTTGAAAATCAAACATCTCCCCAACTTTGAACAATTGAGATTCTCCCCTCTTATCTCAATTGAACATTTTAAATACATATTTTCCCTCTAAATCATCAATATTTGTATTTTTTTGCTTTTAAATATTATGATTTCATGATATTTTCTTCTATTTTTAATCTATATATATATTATGGACTTACCTATAGAACAAATAAATTTTATTTATGGAGTAAAAACGTGAAAAATAGTTTTCAAGCATAGAAAATATTGGAATAACAAAATAATTGAGCACAAAAAGATTTAATTAGAGAAATACATTCATATCAATATTTTTGATAATAACAACCAAAACTTAAAAATTTTATTTACTCAATTGAGAATGAAAGATTTTTTTAGATATATATTTTACAACAAATTCCTAATGATTCTCTTTTATACTTCAAATGAATTTCAAAATTATGATATAATTAAAATTATCACATTAATGGACGGTAAAACTCTAAAATCTATATATGCATCAGGAAATAAAAGATGTATATATATATATATTTGAAGGGGATAATACTTTACTTTCTATAAGTTAATCTTACTTTAATAGGAACCTTAATTTGTAAGTTAATCTTACTTTACTTTCTGCATTCTCCTTTATCTTTTAATTTTCCAATCCGTTATATTAAAATTCCTTCCTTTTCTATTATCCCCTTGGCTGTCGTGGCGTATTTTGGTATCAGAGCCAAGTGGGTAGATATATAGAGAAATTTGTTCAGATTTATGAAATTCTTGTCTAGAGGTTTAGGCTCTTCTGAGTTTTCTTGCCTAGGAAGGTCCGGGTAGTAAGTTCTCAAGGGAAGGCAGTTAAACCCGTGAATAGTTTGGGATTGTAGAAAGAACTTAAATTTCAAAATAAGTTTTTATAAAAATGACGTTTTCGATAGATCTACTACTTCGAACTTTGGTTCAACATCCTTCATTGATTCAAAGAAGATAATAAATTTGGAAGAAATAGTTATACAAGATTTTGACGCGGACAACTATGTTGTCACCGGAAATATTGCACAGTGACTGATTTGCTTTGCCGAAAATTATTGGAAATTTGCACAACAATTAGTTTCTCACTAGCTTGAACCTGATTTATGTTGTGGTGTTGTTGGATTCTGCACATCACCATTGAATAAAGATGTGACGCTAGTAGCTACCAAAAATATTGTGTGCGGTGGTGATTTTTTTTTTCCGAATCTTCGCTGAAATATTGCACAATGGATACTTTCTTACTAATACTCTGAAAGAGGACACAAAATAGTCGCCGAAATTGAGGCACGTGACTATGATTGTATTTTGTGGGTAGGATCGAAATGATGGCACGCTGCTAGGGACGCAAAACAATCGTTGGAATTGAGGCACAAGACCGTGCTGATATTTGTGGGTAGGATCGGAATGATGACACGACCCTACGGGGCGAGAAATTATGTCGGAAAAGTTGTCAAACCTTGCAGAAAGTGGTATGAGTCAGCTCGAAATCTCTGCGCGATGCTAACATTAAAACAATTCTTAAAAGAATGGCCGAAAATAGCCTGGAATCACCAGAACCCTAATTTTGACGATCGAAATCTGGTAACTGTTCACACTGGGAAAACACTGTTCACGTGACACTGTTTAGCGGTACTGTTCACGTTGATTTTTTTTGTTCCAGTGATAATATTAGAAAATTTTATTTATAAATATCTGAAAGTTCTCTACAATCTTCACTCTACCATTATCTTTTGCCAGACGGGCGACACTCATTTTCTAGTGCCGCCCGCCGGCAGCGGAAGCTCTTTGATTCTCTACCTAGATTGTAGAAGCTCTGATACCATGTGAGAGATTATGAGAGAAAAATATATTATTGAATTGTGTATCTACATGATTACATTGAACTCTATTTATAGACACTCCATTACAATTCTTTTCCTAGCAGGATACTATATATGAAATCCTATTCTACATTACAATCCTTTTCCTAGTAGGATACTATATATGAAATCCTATTTCTATTCTAACATAAACAAATATTAAAAAACCCAGCATCACTTTGTCAGAATATTACCTTGTAAAAAGTGAAGATCTCTTAAAAAATTTCCCGAGGGTGGGGGTGGGAAGGAGAGGAAAGACATACCAAGAATGGTAAATCCAACACATTGAACTCTGTAATGATACTAAAAAAGGAGAAACATAAACCATATGACCATCCTCATGGAAAACATAGCTGAAATATCCTCTTGGGCAGCTTCTGGAATACTTGGAGAAGTACTGAGATGGTGAAAGAGTTTGAGAGAGTACAACATACGTTGACCTTGAGTTTCGCTTGCAAAACACAATTTTCTCAAGTTCTGTTCCAAGGATCTTTAAGGTGATTTTTTTAAAAGAGATTAATCGTCAAAAGAGAAGTATGTAATATTTGACAAATTAAATATACGTGAAACTTATAAGTTATGAGTGTATATCTCCGCTTAACAATTTGTGTCTTGCATGGTAGGGTGTGGATCCAGCCATAAGGCCAGAAGTTTGGGAATTTCTTTTGGGCTGTTATGCTTTGGGCAGCTCCGCTGAGTACCGAAAGCAGCTGAGGACTGCTAGAAGGTATTTTCCTTCCACTATATTCTATTGAAAATGTTCTACTTAATTTGGTCATCCAATTTGTAGAACATCTTGTTTATGCGAAAGACTGGGTCTATGTTGAAGTCACCTTTTCTGTTTTCCCCCCATTCTTTTGGTTTATTTGTTTGTTGTCCTTGACTTTAGGTAGTTTTAACGTAGGAATGCTGAAACGTGTACGCATGCATGGCAATTGACAAGCAAATTACTTTGATGTAATTGCCTAATTATTGATGTAGTGGGGAACTCTACACATACAAGAATCACGATCTATACAAAATTATGATTTTTTTCTGAAAAAAGTATGATTCTGTAGAAAGAGCATCAACTCGTCCAGATATCGTATAGGCTCAAAAAATACATTATTATTATTTGTTCTGTAATAAAGTATTTCATTAATAATCTGACAGAGGCGTCTTCAGCCTTTGTAAGCGCTCTTCTTTTCATTTATCTCCTTATTGCTCACATAAGTGCCAAAGAGACTGCATCCTATGCTATTTTCCTCACCTCTCCTGAAATATTACCTTAGCATCATATCTTCGATGGTTGAAATAACATGTCCGACTTTAAACATATTCCACATCAAGCACCATAGCCTATATTGTCTGATGGTTTATGAAATGGTCAATTTTACTTTACACATATTTCAAATTATGCACTGTAGCCTATGTGCTGTTGGACAAAGAAGTGATTAATAATTGGCATCCCGCCTACTTTCTTGCATGAGAAGCATCAGGAGATGTAAATTTGTGTTTTCACATTCTCTACTGTTAGGAAGACTCCCATGCTGTTGTCTGGGCAAAGGACAGTTTCCTCGTTGTGTAGTGATCCATATTGATGCTAGTGGAATGCCACTGATCTCCCTTTCTTATCAATCACAACTACGGTTATACCGCTCTTCTGCAGTTCCCAATTCTGAGGAATGGCAATCTTCTGCTTGTATCTTTTTCTTCCGTCTTCCTGTCTTGCAAACTTATCCCAACATTTAGGACTGATAATATTCCTCCGTCTTGTTCCTTATAAATCTAAGCGACTGCTTCTGCCTTCTGACCAGAGATCCTAAATATTTTCGGAAAGGCTTCACATAAAGGAACATCGTTGCACGATCTCAGTCATCGAAACTACTTTTAGGTCCATTGACTATTTTCAATCTAACATTCTTATAAAAATCCTCTCATACTCTCTTTGTACTCCTTGATATACCTACTTTGTATTGCAAGGTGGTCGAATCGGTCCTCTGATTGTAACCAGAACTAGAGATCATGAAAATAGAACATTAACGGTAATTTGTTGGCAATATATTGTGCAAGTTTCTTTGGCATAATTACACAAAATAACGCTATCAATATGAGAGGTCAAGACTCCAAAATACAATAGTTTCAAACGTGGAATCACATCTCCCAAATAACTAATCCTAATCACATATTTATAGAAAACACAATAGGACAAGATTTTACACTACACAACTAGAAACTAGGAGTAGTATACTTCTGGAGCAATTCAAGGAAGCAGTTGTTGCATAACATGGTTAACGGTTCCCTTTGATGTGCGCTTAAAAAATTGCAGTTGTACTTCATTAAGAATCTTCAATTCTTTATCCCCTCATCGCTATTTTGTTCTAACTTTTCGGAGAATTCATGAACACAATGATGATAATTTTTCCATTGCTTACTATCCACTTATCCATCATAATGAAACATCCGAACGTGTTCCATTGTACTTTTCATTCCTAAACGATTTTGTTCGTCTCCTTGCACCTCTTTTTTTTAGATAAGGAACTCTAATTTCGTGATAGGTGGGGGGCTTCATTCCTGTACCATGTTGGCCTACCTCCTCAATGAAAATTGAAAAGCTATCCGTATAATTGATACAACTGAAAGGGAGCCTAATATCATACATCCATCGTGCAAACATTGCAACTGCACGATCCGTCTGTCTTCTTGGCAGCTTCTATGGAAAGTTCACCTATTTTCCTTGCCTAACCACATCCTTCCGATTCTGCGTGAAATAAACATCTATAGGACCTTTATTCCTACCGGTACATCTACAACTTGTATAGAATATTCCTTTTCTTTTTTAATTTTGTTTTTTTGAGGGAAGCAACATTGACAAATCATTACCCTCATGTTCGTCCATTTCATCATCCTCATCGTCAAGATTAGTCACAAATGCTTGATGGTTCATTTGGTATCTTAAATCTTCCTTAACATGTTCCTGGTATTTTGGACAAGCTTTGACATTGCTATTACCACCTATGAGATGTTTGTGACGATAAATTCGACCTTTGGTAACTGTTGAGAATATAATTAAGTAAATAAAAATGTGTTTTCTCTAACAGTTTAAACTTTTAGAGTAGATGGTCACACACTTCAACATGGTATCAGAGGAGGTCCTAGGATCAAAATCTCAAGGCCACTTAGGATTTTTAAATAGTCTTGTCACTTTTGATGCGGAATTTAAGAGCAATGGTAAAAGGGATAAGGGGAGAAGTACCAGCCCTGTTTCTTGATGCAATTCAAACTAGTATCATGGAATGTTAGGGGTCTGAACAACAGGGATAAAAGGAGACTGGTGATCAGTTTAGTTTTTGACTGGAGAGCAGATATCATATACCTTCAGGAAACAAAAAGATTTTTACAGAATTGGTGAAACAAATCTGGGGAGGAAGATGGATTAGATTTGCTTGTTTGGAAACTAGTGGAACAAGGGGAGGGATTCTGTTTATGTGCGATAAAAGAGTATGGAAGGGGGAAATTCTTGAAATAGAAGCCTACACGTTGACTTGTAAGTTTGGAGTACAACTACAAAATTTCTCATGCCATATCACAGGAGTATATGCTCCAAATTCCTACATTGAAAGGAGATTGGTGTGGGAAGAGTTAGGATCTGTGAGAGGTTTAATGGAAGGGCCATGGGCTGTATGTGGTGATATTAATGTCACTAGATTTACATCACAGAAGAACTGTACTAGTAGAACCAGGGGAATGAAGGAATTATCTGATTTCATTAAAGACATGAACTTAATTGACTTACAACTGGAGGATACTACTTATACTTGGTTCAAAGGAGATAATCAAGAGATAGCCTCCAGAATTGACAGAATTTTAATCTCAGAAGAGTTTGATGACAGTATCAGCAATTTGAAGCAAATCCCTCTCCAAAGACTGATTTCAGATCATATTCTCGTTGCCTTACAAGGGGATACTTGGAATAGGAGTAGGAGTTACTTTGAATTTGAAAATTGGTGGCTAGGATCAGATGGCTTTGTGGATAGAGACATAGAGTTAGGGAATGATCCAACCCTTTCAACTTTACCGGCAAAGCAGATTACATTCTAGCATGTAAGCTAAAAGCTCTAAAATCTAAGCTTAAGATTTGGAGCAGAAGTGAAAATGGTAATTTGGGTTCTCAAAGAAGAAGCTTGCTAGAACAGATGGCTGAATTTGATGCAGTGGTAGAAGGAAGAGCACTAACAGAAGAGGAATCAATTAAGAAGGCAGCTTTACTTATGGAGTATGAGGAGTTAATAAAAAATGAAGAAATATCTTGGAGACAGAAGTCAAGGTCTCTCTGGTAAAAGAAGGGGATAAGAACACCAAGCTCTTTCACAAAATGGCAAATGCTCACAAAAGATATAACAACATTGATCAGCTGGTGATATAGGGAGAAACAGTGGTGGAGCCGGCTAGAATTGAAGAAGAGATCATAGACTAGGTTGTATGCTGAGACTACACAATAGAGGCCTGTTTGCAACTACACAAATTGTCCTACAATATCAGAGGAGGAAAAGGAGTTTCTACTAGGTACTTTTGCAGAAAGTGAAGTGCTGAGGTGTCTAAAATTGTGTGCAACTGACAAAGCCCCAGGCCCTGGTGGCTTCACTATGGGTTTTTTCATTAAGTGTTAGGATGTGTTGAAGTAGGACATCATGAATGCTTTTCACAATTTCCATGAGCAAGAAGTTTTTGGGAAAAGCTTTAATGCAACATTAATAGCCCTCATTCCTAGGAAGAAAGGTGCCAAGGAACTAAGGGGTTTCAGGCCTATAAGTCTGATAGGCAGTGTTTACAAAATCTTCTCCAAAGTGCGGATTGAAAAAATGAAAGGTGTGATTGCAAAATTAGTGGATTCTCAGCAGATGACTTTTATTAAAGGTAGACAAATTATGGATGCTGTGTTTGTAGCTAATAAAGCAGTAGACTCCAGGTTCAAGCAAAAGAAACATGGAATCCTCTGCAAGTTAGATATAGAAAAAGCATATGATCATGTAAACTGGAGGTATTTGCTCAAGGTATTAGAGATGATGGATTTTGGGCAGAAATGGATCCAGTGGATCAAATTTTGCATATCAACTGTCAGTTTCTCAGTTCTGATAAGTGGCTCCCCAACAGCTTTTTTTAAAGCACAAACAGGACCCAGGCGAGGTGACCCTTTGTCACCTTTCCTATTTCTGATTGCAATGGAAGGTCTAAACAACATGATCAAGACAGCCAAGGTGAATGGTTGGATCAATGGTTTTGAGGTGGCTAGAGTTGGCAATGAAAGTTTGGAGGTGACGCACCTCTAATATGCAAATGATACTCTCTTGTGTTGCTGAAGAAGATCACTTAAGATTTTTAAGGTTGATCTTGGTCACTCTCGAAGAGACAGAAGCACTCATATGAATGGGGCTAATTCCCATGTTCTTTCTAGTCTCGTTTGGTTTCGAGAGCCTCCCTCTCCCCGTCCCTTACTAGTCTTTTGCAAGCCGTCATCTCGCCTTATTGCGTTGTTGCATTCACTCGAGCTAGGAAGCTTGCTAGTCGTGCTAACAGCTCGAAGTCGTGTCTTGAAGGCTTTCCCCCTCCCCCCAACCTAGGAACAACACTAAGACGTTTCGTTTCCATCCTCTGGGTGCTAAATCAAACTCAACAGAGATTTGGAATAATGTGATTGAGAAATGTGAAAAGAAACTTGCCAGATGGAAGAGCCAATACTTATCCCGGGGTGGTTGGGTGACACTTATCAATTCAATCCTGGATGCTCTTCCAACGTATATGATATCTCTATTCCCAATTCTATCAGGGATTATTAAGAGGTTGGATAGCATCAGGAGGAAATTTTTGTGGCAAGGGAACAAAGAAAGGAGAGGATACCATTTGGTGAAGTGAAAAATTGTGATTACTAGCAAGAAGATTGGGGGTTCGGGAATAAAGAATATGAAAATGCAAAGCAAAGCAAAGCAAAGCACTCAGAATGAAGTGGTTATGGAAGTATGCCAATGAAGATCAACTACTATGGAGGAAAGTGATTAATGCAAAATATGAGGAGGAAGATAATTGGATGACGAAGGAGGTTACCACACCATATGGGGTAAGTCTTTGGAGATCCATAAGAGCATTATGGAATGAAGTTAAGTGCAATTCCATGATCAGAGTAGTTGATGGGACCAATACCAGATTTTGGAAGGATAAATGGCATGAGGCTGGTATTCTGGAATCTCTATTCCCGGATATACACAACCTAGTTCTAGACCAACAAAGGAGTGTTGCTGATTTGTGGACACCTCAAGGATGGAATTTCACCTTCAGGAGACAACTCAATGATTGGGAGATGCAAAGAGTGGCTGACTTTTTCAACATATTGGAACAATTCAATGGCTGCAGATCGGAGAGGGTGTTTTTTGGTGGCTGCTAGATAACAAAGGAGTCTTTAAAGTTAGCACAACATATAGAACGATGAATCAAGCAAATCAACTAAGTATCAATTGGTCCTGGAAACACATTTGGAGAACCAAAATTCCACACAAACTATCCTGCTTTGTGTAGCTATTAGCCAAAGAAGCAGATAATTTGATGAAGAGGGCGATACACTTATGCTTTAGATGTTTCCTATGTGGAGAAACAGCAGAGACAGTCAACCATCTGTTCCTACACTGTAAGGTTACACAACAACTCTGAAGAATATTTTTGAACCTCAAAGGCATATCTTGGTCCATCCTGGCAAGGTCACAGAGGCATTAAAGAGTTGGGAGGAGGCAGGTATACATGCAAAGGACAGAAACAGATGGAGAATTGTCATGCCAGCATATGGTGGACAATATAGGAGAGAAATTCTAAATGTTTTGAGAGCATAGAGAATGGAGTGCAGAAGGTTAAGTTGAATTGTATTTTATTGCTTTATTTTTGGTGTAACCAGTCTTACTCAGATGATATTGTTACCATTACTGATGTTTTAGATTCATTATAGGTATAAAACAGTAGAGTCTTGGAGTACTTATGTAACTATGGTTTCAGTACAACCTATGTACTATTTTGCTCCTATGAAATACAAGATAGTTACCGGTTTCAAAAAATCTCACGGCCACCCATTATCAAAATGAACTTCCACGTGCTTGGCCCATGAAAAAAAGAATTGCATGTGAGGTGGCGTGTTGAGAATATAATTAAGTAAATAAAAGTATGTTCTCTCTAACAACTTAAGCTTTTAGATTTACATACTTCAATAATAACCTTGTTACATAACTTGTTGGATTGAGGACCTATCTTTCTCACTTACTTTGCTTCCATAAGCTCAAGCTGGGTCTCTCCTTTGATCAGATGATTCCATTTAAATCACTGTTATTAGAAAAATAAATTTAATGAAATAGAATAATAAAATAAAGAAACAGTGAGAAGAAGAATTAACAAAGAAAAAAGTCTGCAGTTTCCTCAGGGAATTTTATTTATTTATGTATATCTTCAACATCTTATTGTCTTAGAGAATGACTCACATCCCGCTGTTTCCTCAGGGAATTTTATTGTATTGAGTTCCCTCGTATAACCCATGGAACATCTTCATCCCAACATTTTAATTGCTCACCTGTCTGCTTGTAGAAACCCCTCACATCCCCACTCAATTTTTCTGTAATCACTTTTAGAATTTGCATATCCATTGTAGTAATTTATTCATGAGAGATGCGAATAAAGTTCTTCACTGCCTTGTAGAAGAGTCAAACTCATGCTTGTTATATCAGACGCACCAAATTATCTTAGCTTTATTCTCCATTGTCATTATGCGAGGGACTTCTTAGTTCTGAAAAAGATTCTGATAACTTGATATTTTTTTTTTTTTGAGTGTTAAGGAGAGGGGTAATTTTATTTGTTATGGAAAGTGTACCACCTGAATTAGCAAAATGAGGGACCTAAGAGAGATGTCTTCACTTTTGCAAATAACAAACTTTGGGATATGAAATTCTGTATATCCATAATATCTCCACAGGGAACGTTACAGAGACCTCATAAAGCAGTGCCAAGCAATGCATTCCAGCGTAGGAACTGGTTCTCTTGCCTATGTTGTTGGGTCCAAGGTCATGGACATGAGAACAAGTTCCAAATATGACTGCCGAAGAGAAGCTGATGTCAAGAGCAGTCAAGCTTCTGATGTTAATACCGACAATTTATACAGTTACAGTGATTTTGATAATAATTGTATAGACACATTACATGCACATCAAAGGGAAAGCTCTAGTGATTCTGGTGACCTTATAAGTGCAAGGGGAAGCACAGATGAGGCAGCATTGGACTCTTTTTTTTCTGTGCCTACTTTGGGTCCATATGACCGCAGATCCGCCGAACTTGGGGGTGAAGCATGTCAATCAGAATCTGTAAATGAGAACTGTTTTGATTTTCCTGCTTTACCTGTTACAGACTTATTTGGAAAGAATAGCAAAAATAAGAAAGGTCATAGGTCATATGGTAAGAGAATTTTAGCAAGGCGTAAATTGAAATATGGAGATGACAAGATGCACAGTTTCAGAATAAATAATAATGCAGATCTAGTAGTAGAAGCAAATGTTTCCTCATCATATGGCGTGTCTCATTCCCTGAATTCCGAAATTGAGAGGGTTCATCCTACTGGGCCGGATTCAGTGCCATGGTCTGGGAAATTCCAGGAACATGAAACAGAGATTTTCAGCAGACTCAGAATATCTGACGCACCAGACACTCCAAATATGAATGCGAGAACACCTCCAAGAGGTGGTTTCAGTGATGAAAGAGTGTCGGAATGGCTCTGGACATTACATCAAATAGGTACGTTCAGCATTAGTGATCACCTCTTTCCTACAGAAATTTTATTTCTTTTACCTGGAAGTTAATGATATTGAAATAGAATTTGTTTTTTTTTTGGCTTTTAGTTGTTGATGTAGTCAGAACAGATAGCCATCTTGAATTCTATGAGGATAGAAAAAATTTGGCTAGAATGTCAGATATCCTGGCTGTTTATGCATGGGTTGATCCGGCAACGGGATATTGCCAAGGTTATTCCTTTTCTTCTAACCAAAGTTCTTTTTGCTGTATCAATTCAAAGCTCTTAAAGAAGTTCCTTTATTTTCTTTTCTCTTTCCTTTTCTTCTAACCAAAGTTTTTTTTGCTGTATCAATTCAAAGCTCTTAAAGCAGTTCCTTTATTTTCTCCTCTTTTTTTTTAGGAATGAGTGATCTCTTGTCTCCTTTTGTTGTTCTGTTTGAGGATAATGCTGATGCGTTCTGGTGCTTTGAAATGCTTTTACGGAGAATGGTCTGTACATAATCATCGATTTCATGCATTATTTCAGTCTTTAGTTCTTCATTGTTATTCCTTTCTTTTTTATGATGTGACTTTATTTAGTGTTTCTTTCTCTTCAGCGTGAGAACTTTCAGATGGAAGGGCCAACTGGTGTCATGAAGCAGTTGCAAGCTCTATGGCATATTGTGGAACTTACAGATCGAGAAATGTTTTCTCATTTGTCAAGCATAGGTGCTGAAAGCCTTCATTTTGCCTTCCGGATGCTGTTGGTGCTTTTCCGCCGAGAATTATCTTTTAACGAGGTTCTTTGTATGTGGGAGGTTTGTGTTCCTATTTTTATCGTGAATCAGAATGTTAGTTGCAACGCGACACCAATCCTTTAGCAGGAAAAGTACTATGGCATAAGTTCTCTCTTAATTTGTTGTATTTGTCTACTTGGACCCTTTCATTAACGAGGTTTGGTTTCTGATTTACTTCTCTTCTATTTTCCTAAGAATAGAGAAAGAGATGATTGAAAAGGACAGTGCTGTGTCAATTAATATACATCCCGAATTCAGCTCTATTTAGCTTCATAGCATCTTTTGGGAGTAGCCATATGATCAGCTAAGTTTTTAGCCCCCTTCAACATTTCAGGGATACGACTGTATCACCCTTCAAACTCTCCATCATTTATCATCACCTGCTTATTCTATATGTAGTATCCTCCATTCTACACCTATCAAAAACGTATCATTGCGTACACTTGTAGAAAGGAGAAGGAAAGGAAGCATTATCAAAGAGAGAATAAAGTTCAGAGATTTCAAATGAAGTCCTTTCAACACGATTGTCATGCAATATTATTGATATTTAATATGGATAGTTTTGTTCCATTTAATCACAAGCATGTCTGCTTTCTCTTCAATTTCATTAGGTGTTTTGTGTTGTTATTCAGCTGCTCAACTTATTTGGACTTTGCAGATGATGTGGGCTGCAGATTTTGATGAATCAATTGCTTTTCATCTAGAGGAAAACTGCCCTGAAATATTGGTCATTCATATTCCAAAGGTATCTGAGGCAGAATCAGGAGAAGAAATTGTTGAGAATAACAATAGTGATTCAAAGGATGACTCACCTTCTAAACATGGAAATGGAGAGCATACCGTCTCTGAAATCAACGGGATGAAGCTTTCCTTAGCTCATCCATTTTGTGGCCTGACTAGGAATTTTTGGTCCAAAAGTAATGGCATGCACAGTTTTAATATGGTCTCTTCAGCAAGGAGTACTGTTAATGAATTACCAGTTTTCTGTGTAGCAGCTATTCTTGTCATGAACCACCAGAAGATCATTAAACAAACTCGCTCAATTGATGATCTGATTAAGGCAGGTTTACTAAACTTAACATCAACTGCTCAGTATACTGCCCTTCTTTTTCATTGTTAGTTACTTTGGTTTATGTGCCATTCTAATTTCGAACGGTAATGTGAAGTGATCAGTTCATCAACTCTACGTAGTGTTGCTTATTTTTTTGTTTATTTAATCTCTTTTTTTTTTGGTTTTGGACTCCACAAGAATTTGCCTTTATTTCCGATTAAGATCCTGTTTGGCTTAGCGGCTAAAAATTGCTTATTTTGAGAAGTTTTTTTTTTTAAAAAGTGCTTTTCGAAAAAGTACTTTTGATGAGAAGCAGTTTGTGTTTGGTTAATTCATTTGAAAAGTGCTTTTGATAAACATATTGTATTTGGCTAATCTTCTTAAAAAAGTACTTTTTGAGTGTCAAATTACGAAAAGGGACAAGTAAGATTATTTTATAAAGAGAAATTATTTTAAATATCTATGTCAAAGACTTTAAATAAGTTTTTACTTTTATCTAATTAAGATTTTAAAGTAATATTAAAATTTTCAATTAATATAGTAATATTTAGATAAACCAAAGATAATAGTAAATATTGATATAATATCAACATGGTGATTTTAATATACTAAAAAACAACCAAAATAAAATTTAAAATTATTCCACAAATTAAAATTCAACACAAAAATACAGCATAAAATAAAAAAAGGATTATTAATTAGAAATTGATGAATTAATGAGGGATATACTTGGTAAATATGTATTTATAGTAGGGATAATTTTGTCTTGAAATAAATAAATTTCTGCTTCTGTTTTTTTAACCGCAGAAAAATTGCTTCTGCTTCGCTTAAAAGCAGTTTTACTAATTGTCCAAACACCTAAAATAACCAAAAAATATATTTTTTCTCCAAAAAACAGCACTTTGACCTCAAAACCGCTAGGCCAAACAGGCTCTAAATCTTCTTGTCACTAGATTATATTACTACAGATGTCAACATTTGTTGCAGTGAAGATTTCTCTTTATTTATTTGTTTATTTGTTTTTCATTTTACTTGACCATGATGGTTTAGCTACTAATATTCTTAATTTCTTCCTGGATCGCGTTTCCAACACATTAGCTAATTATTATGCTAAAATGTCAGGTTTTGGCATTACAACTAATAACCTCCTAAGTTGTGCATCTTTGAGCATGCTAGTACCTGTACTGTATAAACTTGTGATCAAGCATTACCCCACAACCATTGCTTAGTGAATTTAAGTCCAAGTGTTGTCAACAGGAACTTAAAGTATCTCGATTTTGCTGCTGAAGGGTTAAAAATAAATTTAAAGATGTCAGATTATTTTTATGTTTATCATGTTTGTTATGTTTTAAAGTGTGTTTGTCCTACCTTTAATATATAAATTTACTATATTACCTGATGAACCTTGGACTTCATCTCACTTCATGAAAATAGCGTTCAACTTATTATCTTCTTCAGAGGTGGTGGTTGATTATTTTAGTTGGTTTTCAGACGCCTCATTTTTACCTTGGTGCTATCTGATGTGGAAGTTGGTTTTGAATTATTTTGTGGCACCTCCCTCTCTCTCTCTCTCTCTCTCTCTGTGAGTGCCTGTATTGTAAGCTACACACATGTGCACATCACATGAAAATTATGAATTTGTTGGAGTTACATGGTTAGTATTTACTGATAATTATATGTTGAACATGTATCAGATATTCAACGACAATATGTTAAAGATTCGGGTCAAAAGGTGTGTACGGACTGCCATCAAACTGCGGAGGAAGTACTTTTATAAGGTTGTTCTGCTAACCTTCTTGGCATTGGGATTTTGATACTTTTTCCTGCTCAGTGGGTTCTTTGCATTTTTCATACGAGATGCCACCATTTGCTTAGTTCCTATTTTTTAACTTTTATCTGGACAAGTTGGTCTTGCTAATAAAAACCTACTGTTTTTAAATGTCTCTCTCTTGTTTGAAGCAGCTGATTAAAGGTAGAAATCCAGCAGCCCAAAATGGTGACTGAGTGTTTGGTATCTTCCGTTTACTTAGATGGCAAGGCAGATCTCTCATGTGGAATGTTAATCGCAATATGACTTTTAACGTTGGAGTGCAGAACAATTATCAGATATAGTTTTATTTGGAGTTTTATGCAGCAATGTGGTTGGCATTTGAGTATATGTCCATGCACTACCTTCACCCAAGGTACTCTGCAATTTTTTCTTTCGTATCTGAACCCAATACAGTAGTCTTATTTAATTCCCAAAATTCTTGTTTTTGATACTTTATGAGACCTGACCTCTGACGGACCATGCAAATTTCCTCTCATTTCTATTCATGCCATGGCTTTATTTTAGTGGCTGTTAGAGGACAATTCCACCAGATGTGAAATTAGCTGGAGAAGTGTAAAGGATTTTAGGGTTAATTAGTCAAGAGAAATATGATTTCTTGAAGTGATGGAACAACTCACATGTTGAAAATCATCGGGAAGGGGTACGGGATTGGTGGCTTTATGGGGCTCATAGTGTAACACGGAAGTTATGACTTCAAAAGTTGAGAGGTTTTGTGGGCCTTTTAATCATGAATTTCACGTTGACCTTGATACAAGAAAGGCAGTTGGGCTTCTGAATCAATGAAGAATGAAGAACACATCCAGCAAAAAACTAATCTAAGAAGATGAAGAAACCTAGAGAGAGAAACCCTGAAATGGTTGTATTTTTTCCTCTACAGTTTGTCTGTTTGACGAATATATTGCTCATCTATGGTAGTGTATCATTTTGGAAGAAGTGCATGATACCCATTCCTCTGGGCTTTGGTGTCTCTTGAGTCGAATTTAACGTTCAATTATGTAATGGCACCCAAGGGTGTAGCCCAGTGGTCAATGAAGTTGGTTGAGCACCATGAAGTCTCAGATTCAAATAACAGCAGAGACAAAAATACTTGGTGATTTCTTCCCATCTGTTCTAGCCTTGGTGAACAGAGTTATCTTGCACCTGTTGCTAGTGAGGAGGTAGCAGGTATCCCGTGGAATTAATCGAGGTGCGCGCAAGCTGGTCCAGACACAACGATTATCAAAAACAAAAAACATTCAATTAGGTAATGTTGACAGTTATTTATGGACTATTTAGCCTTGATCATGAAAGGTACTTATTATGCAGATAATAAGGTGAAGAAAACCGTGCATTTGGTGTTGCTTTGGAAAATAACGAGATTGTTTGATAGTGGAGTGGAATTCCGAGAGGCCTACGATACTATTATTGATCGATTTTCGGTTCTGCAGAACATACGCGAAGCAGTCTTGCAATACCAAAAGCAGCATTATGAGCCTACAGAAAGAAATGTAGAATGGAAAATCATTTTCTGGAGAGAGAAACTCCTCTGTAGAAGCAAAGAAGCTAAATATCAGACCTACGAAGAAGCTAAATATTAGACCTACAAGAAACTCTAGCCAGTCCAAGCTCCTGTGGTAACCATAATCGGCTTGCCGATACATTGATGATGTGAGTTGTTCAGAAAAGTGGGGGTGCTTGTGGGGGTTTTTTGGATGTGGATTTTAACTTGTTTGATGTAGCTAGGGTTAGATTTTTTGTAAGGAGCCTGTGTCAATAGTGCTGGAGGATGGCGAAAAAACTTCAGGTTCTGGTTAATACTAGAGTTTAGCCTTGAAGTCGTAGAAAATGAAAAAGGCAAATTGGGGAAATGGGGTGGGAGGGAAGGGAAAGAGGGGCTGTCTAAGGCGGGGGAAGGGGGAAAGGAGAGGAGACAGATGATGAAGGAGAGGATGGAAACGACTATGGGGAGGGATTGATTTGTAACACCCCGTACCTTAGTATTAGGACGTGTTGTAGTAAAATTCATGTAACACGGGGAATTAATGTCTTTTATAAGGTTGTAAATTGTTCAAGACAATGTTTTAAGGGTTGCGTAAGGATTAGAGGTTAAACGTGTAAGACCCCGTAAATTTTAAATTTTTTGAAGCCGTTATATAATGCCATGATACAATATATATACTTTATTTTAAGTGAAACCTTATAGTAAAAAAATTGATAAATATGGTTTTATATATTTATTATTATCATTTTTCGGATAAGCTTTAAATTATAATATTATATACATGATATGAGAGAGTTTATGAATGATATTTTATTTATTATAAAGATAAAAGTAATTTTCTCATACAAAAACAATTATCTTTTTCCTTTTTGAGAATTGTATAGTAGAAAAAATTGTACTCTTCATATTTGGTTGGAAAAATTATAATTTGATAAAATATATTTTCTTTACAATATTTTAGTGAATTGAGATCAAAGGATTAATTATGTGTGTGATTAGTTAAATGTTGAATGATAGTGGGAGACAACAACAACAAATCCATTATAGTTCTACAAGTGGCGTCTAGGAAGGATAATACAGACCTTTAACCCTATCTTGTCAAGGTAGAGAATGTTTCCGAAGACCCTCGGCTCGTCAATTGGATGAGAAAATTTATTTTAATTAATGCTACCCTTGGCTCCATTTTGGGACACGTTTTGGTCTAAAAACTGACTATTTTAATTAATTTGATGAGTAATTTTGCTTGAAGATTTATGTCAGATAAAAGGCTCCATATTTTTTCCACGTCACTTCCAATATATATATATTCACCACATACTCTTATTTAGCTAATAAGTAAAGTTTAAGTTAGTCCATTGGTTTGCTCAAGTACCAAGGTTGCCATTATATTCCAAGACCAATCCTATTTGATTACATTATCATACTACATGTAATTTATATATTACTTAAGAACAAAGTAGTACTCCACTAGAGGAATTGTTCACCACCACCCATCCTCAATATGTATATACATATACTGCAACTCCTATGTGACGATTTCACACAGTACAAACCCACAAGTGATATGCACTTCTTAGTAACATACCCATATCAAGGTTGTTGTCTGTTCACATATTTTACTCAAAGTACAATAGTTGAATAGATAATCTACGTCAGTGAAAAATCAGAAGTTCGATATTAGTCATTGAGCTCAGGTTTGAGGTATGTTAAGGTTAATCTTTCCTTCGTTTGTCATGATTCTAGTTACAAAACAATGATTTTACTCTTAATAGTTAAGGATGTCCATGTAATTCATTCCTATGAAATTTATTTCAAAACATATCTAAATATGCTCCTAGGTCCCTATTGAAACATTTGGAAAATATGTTGATATTCATAATGTAATCGAAGGGTGAACGACTATAGGTCACTCCGAAAGATGTTCTAATGATCCTGAAAGGCTTTTCGTGCATTGTATGTACATAGGTAAATGAGTAATGACATTATATACACATACAATACTTATAAGAGCATGACTATGTAGTTTTATTTACCATCGGGCCAGTGCCAGTTGGGAAGTTACCACCCGTTGGACAGTTATGTATCGTTATTTATCATCGATTGGGCAGGCACATTATTTACCACTGAGCGACGGTCGATTAGGTCGTTATCACTGATTAGTTGGGTAGTCGAGAAGTTAGATTTATGACGTTGATTGATATAGCGGTATAAAGTAAGGTTATAAGATAAGAATGATCATTATGTATATTATGGGTCTCGATGGCATTTTAGGAGTTCAGGTTGATTCAGATCTCTCTTTTATGATTACTTACTAATGTGTTTTATTTTCGCATTACATATTCAGTACATTATTCGTACTGACGAGCCTTTGCCTGGAGACGTGTTTCATGCTACGCAGGTTCAGGTAGGCTAGGTAGGCTGGGAGAGGGTTCGTCATCGTAGATCGCCTCTAGTTATTAGCTTTGTTGGTGAGCTCTATTTTTTCCTGGAGTATTACCGAGTCAGGGTCATGTTTTTTTTTTTTGGTATTGTAGGTATGTCGGGGGCCTGTCCCGACAGTATGACAGTTGTGTACTCTTAGAGGCTTCCTAGACAGTACTAGTGGATTGTGTGTATAACAATTGCATGTTTGAGGCTAGTGGTCACATTCACATATTAAGATCATTTGTATAGTTCGTTTGTTTCTCGAGTTATGTTATATAAGTTGTACCGGTTCATGATAGTTGTTATGTTTCTCATAGTCCGTCCCACCCTGGTTTGGGGCGTGACAAAGTGATATCCGAGCAGTTCAGTCCTAGGGAGTCTGAAGCCGTGTCTAGTGGAGTCTCACTTATGAGTGTGTTGCGCGCCACAATTATAATTGAAAAGCTATAGGGCATTTAGAAAATGTTACACTTCTTTCACATTCCAGATCGTGTGATGCTAAGAGTCATTCTACTTCATAAGGGTAAGATAAAAAATGATAAGTAATAGCAAAGTCTTCATATTTTTTATAATATTTTATTGAATTGAGATAAAAAAATTAATTATGTGTGTGATTAGTTAAATGTTGGATGGTAATGGGAGATAAAAAAATTAATTATAGATATACACTAGGGGAAATCAAGTCCATGTGGCCATAAGAGGGAGATTAGTTAGTGACTAATCATTTTATGAGGTGCTAATAATGTATGGTTATTATAGGAGTTGCTTATTTAAGAAATTATTAAAGATTTAGGTGAAGGATAGGATCTAACATATTATAAAAAAAAAATTGAGATAAGAATTAGGTCTTACAATTGGCTCCATTTTGGGACACATTTTGATAAAAAAAAAAAGACTATTTTAATTAATTTGATGAGTCATTTTGCTTGAAGATTTATGTTAGATAAGAGGCTCCATTGTTTTTCCACGTCACTTCGAATAGATATATGTATATATATGTGTGTTTATATATCTTCACCGCATACTCTTACTTAACTAATAAGTACAGTTCAAGTTAGTGGTGCCATTGGTTTACTTAAGTCCCAAAGTTGCCATTATATTCCAAGACCAATCCTATTTGATTGCATTATCATACTACATGTAATTTATATATTACTTAAGAACAAAATAGCACTCCACTAGAGGAATTGTTCACCACCGCCCATCATCAATATGTATATACATATACTGCAACTTCTATATGACGATTTCATACAATACAAACCCACAAGTGATCTGCACTTCTTAGTAACACACATATCAAGGTTGTTGTTTGTTCACATATTTTACTCAAGTACAATAGTCGAATAGATCAACTACGACAGTTAAAAATCGAAGTTCGACATCAAGTCATTGAGCTCAGGTGATGCAAGTAAGGAGGGGTGTTGTTGGGTAAGTGGATTGAGTCTTGGTTATATTCGGGTTGACCCGAAAATTAATGTCAAAGTAAGGTTCTCGGGTTTTCGGTTTGGCTTGACAGTGTGGTGTTTGGTGGCTGTTTCGGGTAGTTTTAGGGAGAGTTGAGTTTAGGTGTTTTGTGGGGTAGTTGTAGACACGTTGGGGGTTGTTTTGATGGTCGGGCTTTGGTGGTTGGATGATGGAAAGGCGACAGAACTGAACTGAAACAGTGAGGTTCTCGTTAAGGTGTGTTATGCGGACAATTTGGTGTTGTTGGGTTTGGACGGTTGTATTTGTGGGATTTTGGTTGGAGACCTTTGTATTGGATATTAGGGAAGTGTTTCGGGACGTGGTGGTGAAAGGATTGAAGTTGTTTGGACGAGGGATGAACACGGAATGCGAGGTGCAAGTTCGAATACACACCAAGTGTTGGAGGTTTGATTTGGTTAAGTGTTTGGTTCGATTTTTATGGTTTAAGTGAGGTACGGTTGATATGTCAAGGATAGAGACACGAGAGGTATTAATGCCCGAGTCGACACCATGACGAGGGTGACCAATTTCACAAGGTCAAGCTCAGGGTTGCTAAGTACAAGCCCGTGAACAAGCCAAGTAAGGATGGTTGGAAACCTTAAAGATACACCAAGGCTTAGGTTAGGTCGGATCACACAAGTTCCGACGTTCACTTACCACCGAGGGGGTTCCTTAAGCTTGAGCTTAGTCAAGTCACACAAGTCTTAACCAAGCTTACACTGAAGGGAGGGGTTGGTTCACACAAGAACTGTGATCCACACAAGGACCAAATAATGTAATCAACACACAAGCTGAAAACACTAAAGTTTATATTTCTTTAACTCCAAAACTTATTTTTACATTCATGCTAAGGTTAATATTTTTAGTAGAGTACGGACCATTCTAGAAGACAACCAAAGGACAGAAAACTCAACCTTTCGGCCGAGTGGGAACGGGTTTGGCTTGGGGACCGAGTAGGTTCTCGGCCTTTGTGGAGCTAAGTGGGAAATGGTTTGGCTTTTCTTGGAGACAAGGTGAATCTAAATTTCTTCACACTCCCATTGTAGTAAGAGTAGGAGAGGGGATGGATTTGGCTTCTCTAGACTTCATCTTCTTGGAATTAGTTTAGAGGTTTTCATGCCTGTACCAAGGAATGGTTCTCGGCCAACCTTCCTTCTCCCCTAGTCCGAGGTTGACTTGCTATTGAATGGCCTTCCTGGAAGGTTCTTGTCCTTGCCATTTTGTCGGCCAAGGCATCCCTTGTCTTTGCCATGGTGTATTTTCGGCCAACTCACCTCTTGTCCGTGCCATCTTGGTCGTGTCCTTTCTCGGCTTCAACATTCCCTTACAAAGCATTGAATGTGTCCTAAGGCAAGCTAAGAGTTATTACATGATTTTAATATATCCTAAAGACAAGTAGTAGCTAGTCTAGAATTTAAAGACATCAAAAATAAATACAAGGTCTCGGCCAAGACCAACAAAAAAAGACCGAATAAAAGTTTGTCCCTTTAAGACAATTAAGTATGGTTCCTAATCCGCTCCATATTCCATGCCATTCTCGGCCCTTAACCGTGGGTTGATGGTCAATCTTTGACACCCTCGGTCCTTTGGTTAATAACTTTAATTGAGAAGCTAAGTTCGGACCCTTTCTTTCATCAATCTCCCATTCTTGGAAAGAATTTGTCCTCAAATTCTAGTGGTTCAAGTCTGAAGGCATCTTAGGAACATAACATGTTGGACCTAGTCCGTTGCTCGAAATTTTCGTCTCATATAAGCAGCTTCGGAACTTAGTCAATAACTTGAAGGGACCATCTCTCAAGTAGCCTTTCCATTCAATCAAGTCGTCATTAGACCATGGTTTGTGGTGCGTGCCTACCAACCTTTCATCACAAGAAGTCACAACTCGGGGTTCTTTCATTAGGTTGGCACCAAGTTCTTGCTCAATTTGCACCGTCATGACCATGATAGGGGCAACATAGGGATCGCTACCTTGGATGTCATAACTTCCGAGTGACATTACAAGACATCCTCACTTTTCTTGTTCAACTTCCTCTCGGGTCTTCATCAGTGGAGATCTACTTTTCAAGCCGGGATTTGAAGACATGTTAGCTCCACAAAATTCATTCACATAAGGACTTATTCTTGACCATGGAATCTCGGTCCTCAAGGTGAGGTTGTAGACCAATCGGGAACCAATGTGCACCTCCCAAACTTCATTTGGTTTTGGCACTACCAAGCGAGGCACCGTGTCGGAGCTAAGACATTCTTGGTCATCATTCTTGCTTAGTTGTTCTTGTTCTTCACATCCATAGGTTCGATGAATGGACAACGAACTTCTTGAAAATAAATCAAGAGTAAGTTCATTATCTTCTCTTAGTAGAATTTCGGATGGGTTGTCCTTCGGAAATTTCATGTCAACTCCTTTCTCCACCCGTGTTTGCTCATATAATGGGTTGACAAAAGAAGGTGCCACCCATTTCCTCAACTTGGTACAACAGATTGGTAAAGAAGGTCCAATATTGTTTTGTTTCTTCATTATCATGGATAGGGGTTGGACATGGTATAAGGCTCTCTTGAACACTCGGCTCGGTTGTTGCCTTCGGATCATCATAGGGAGGGAGGGAGGGTGGGAGGAGGGATCTTCCGAGAGCTACCTCACAAATAGTATCAACATTATTGTTAGGGGCTAGTTCGGTCGTTAGCCCATTTGGCATGGCATTTCCCAACACTTCTACGACTTCTTTCAAACCGACATCTTCAATGATCCGTTCCTCTCTATATGCCAAGATATTGAAAACACTCCCCTTCTTGGACTCGTGCCTCGACCCTGGTTTGGCGCTTTTGTGCTTGTTGGATCTTCATTTCCTTTACTTTACTTGGTGACAAAGGTATTAACCGGAAGTCTTTACCGTCCTTAGAAGGAGTAGGTGTTGTCTTCTCCATCGTGTAGTGTTTTCCGGTCATATTGCCACGGATGTCCCAACAAGATGTGACACGCGTCCATAGGAAGGACGTCGTACCATATCTCATCCACATATGCCTCCGATCCGAAAGTTTATGAGGGCTTGAGTGGCAATTTTGAGTCCATTCTCCTTGTTTACCCACCGGAGGTTGTAAGGTTTAGGATGCCCACGGATTGGTAGTTGTAGTTTGCCTACCACCCCGAAGTGGCTTTGGTGACCTCACCGATGATGTTCACATCGGAAATGTTGAAACAATCATGTTTCTTCTAGAAAAAAGTTTGAATAAGTTGGGGAAAGGCTTGGGAATCAGTATTAACTCTAGTTCAACCTTTTATTTGGGGGAACGGTTTGATGTGAAGCTTCTTTCGAGATCCAGACATTTCTCTAATGAACGTGGTACTGGTGGTAAAGGGGTATTGGAAGATAATGTATTGTCGTTAACTATCATTGAGAGAAGAAGAAGCTTGACAAGTTGGGTTGGAGAGAAATACTTAAGGTTTTTGGGAATTGTTGGGTGTCTTTTGAGGGGAAGGATGATATAGTTTTAGAATTGCTAAGAGACTTTGTACAAGAGGAAAAAAGGGTTAGATTGATGGAGGAAGTAGACTGTAGGGTGGGGGAGAAGGAAAAATAGTAGGGTGTGAGAGGAGATTTGAAAGTAGTGAGACGATTGTTTTATTGAGGGAGTAGGGGGATGGACGCGAGGGTAGAGATATTGTATGTGGAAGTTAAAATCATTACATGAAACGTGAGAGAGATGAATGACCAAAATAAGAAGGCCATCGTCGATGTGAGAAGTAGAGAATAGGGGTCATGTCGTTTGTGTGTTGACAAAATTAAAATGAAAGTAATGATAGATGCGATTTTGAGAAGGGTACGGAGGATTGTGGGTGAAGTACAAGTGGATACCTCCATTAGGGAGTGCATATAGTATTCTCATATTATGGGATGAAAGAAAAATAAAGCTTGTAGAGGTAAAATGAGAGTTCATGATTGCAGTTCGAATAAAAAACTTAGGAATTGGTGAAGCACGTGGTTTTTGGAGAGTGTATGGATCAGTGGGGGATGGATCAAATGTGAATTTTTGGGAAGAGATGACTATTTAGGTAAAGGGGAAAGAGTGGTCTGTAGGATGGTGTCCAGGGCAATTGAAGAGTTGCTCATTGTTTATTAACAATCATTGTCTTCTTCCTTAACAGGAGCAAGTCTTACATGGTCTAGAGCAGCAGATTCTACTTCAAAGTTAAGATTGGATATATTCTTGGTATCCACTAATTGAAAGTAATTGGTATCTGACGTATTGTAAGTTCCATCGCTTGGATCGACTTTGGATCACTTATCTATCATGCTTGATGATAGTAGATGGAGGAGCTTATGTGTTCCTTTATGGTTTAAGGATATGTGGCTCAAGGGGATAGGCGTTGAAGAAAAAGTAAATGATTGTTGAAGAAAAAGACGAGGCGAGGGAGGCAATAGTGAGTTGTGGGGTAAATAAGGTCCCCCGTACTCGGAGGCTTCACCTTAGCTTTCTTTCAGCAATGTTGGATGACTGTTAAGGTAGAGTTAATGGAGATTACTGCGGCATTCCAATAGGCTAGAAAGTTCGAGAAAAGCATTAATGCATCTTTCATTACTATTGTGTCGAAGAAGGAAAGAGCGACAAATATGAAAGACTAGCACTCAAGGGTATGGCCTAGTGGTCGATGAAGTGGATTGAGCACCATGATGTCTCAAGTTCAATTTCCAGTTGAGACAAAGTACACTAGGTGCTTCTCATATGTTCTAGCCTTGGTGGATAGAGTTACCTGTTGCTGGTGGGAGGTAAAAAAGGTGTTTGATCAGCCCAAAGAAATATAGCCTTGTTATGAGTCCAGGGTCGATTCCACATAAAGCGAAGAACTAGGTTCTAGTTGATCTCAATTGCTATTTCTTAAGTTGAAGAATTGGAATAATGATATTTGATTTTCTATGTATTATCCTACTGTAATAAAATAGTAACTAAGAAGCAGGAATAAAACTAAGATAAGAATAAAGGTAGAACTTGCAGGTGATAAAAGCTTAGGGTGATGAACCCCCAAATTATCGGATTGATGCTAAATAAACTCCTAAAGACGCACTTGATGTAATTATATTGACCTTGGACTTAATATTGAGTGCTAGAATTTCCCAATTACTAACACTACCGTTCTTGAACTATTTTTCACAAAATAATTCAAAGTCATAAATAACAATCCAGTATAGGTTATGGTCGGATTGAGATATTCCTAGAACAATTCTAAATTAAGTTAATTAATCCCTTAATTAACCTAAAGTGCCGTTATTCGGCTGACCCGAACTTGAATGTCTTTCCCAAGAACAAACGAGACACTAGCATGAACAATTGCGTGCTCGATAATTAAATCGTCAATAATGCAGTTAAATACATAAAATATAACATCAAAAATCACAAGGAGTTCTCCAAGACCCTAGATAAATGAAATCAGCTTACAAACATTTTAAACAAAAACCCGAAGTTAAAGAACAAAGTCGAATCCATAATAAAGTAGGAAAAGTTCCGGAAAAACTCTTCAATCTTGCGTTAAGACTGAATGATACTCTTCCGAGCTTCATTTTCCTTAAATAATGGTGCTTTTTTCTCTTCCAAGTTGAGACAGCTGATGAAAATGGGGTTAGGAAACTCTATATGGACTTGAAAAGTCGTGGGGACATAATTAACGCTGCCTTCCGGAGAAATTCTTGATTTGGATAGATTCAAAAGTAATTTTCTGTACTGGATGGGTGAATTTTAATTTTTATAACTAATTGATTGTGTTTATTTATAGTTGTATCTGCAGATAAACATCTGTGACGTTTAAAGTCTGTTTTCCTTTAATGAAGTTAATAGTTCATTGATGTGATGGGAAACCCTGCTTACATAAGACTTTAAACGTCTTGTGTATACAAAAGTAGACTAACTTACCAGAGATCATGATTCTCTACGAAGGTTTTAAATGTCACTCATGTTTATCTGCAAACATGATTCTCTACAAAGAGGATCTAGTCAAAAGTTCCCCAAAAAGTATACAAACATGATTCTCTACAAAGAGGATCTAGTCAAAAGTTCCCCAAAAAGTATACAAAGCCAAAATGCTCTGCGTATGTGTACAATGGAAAATTCACTCTTTGAAGCACTCTGGTATGAATCTCTTTCCATATGGTACACATGAGCACTAGAGGAGTTACGTCCCCATGCTCTTTCTGAGTTTCCACCCTAGCACCACTCTTTTACAGTCTCTAGCATTGCCCAGTAGACTCCCAACATTGTTACTCACCGTGCACTGCAGCATGTATGCAATAGGGCAGTCGAATATTAGATGGTTGACATCCTCTCATGCTTGCTTGTGCATGAAGCTCGAATTAATGTAGGATGGCTCTTTGCTGTTACAACGGCTCCCCATGCATCTGTCTATACACAAAGGAATATTTTCCTCAGTGTTCTTGAGATCTATATTAAAGAGCAAACATTTCTTATTCTCCATCAACAATCTATTGTAGAATGACTTCACTTGCATTAATTGAAAAAGAGTTTTGTCGCCTTGGAAGATTCGATTTGCATTTGGTGACAGAATTGATAATTTGCTTTAAACCATTATGTTTTAAAGTCCTTTCTCTGGATATTTAAAGAAGAGTTAAAATTTAGTCTTCAGGTGATACACGAGTATTTTTGAAAATTTCTTGATTCTGTAGGAGACGCTATCTAAAGTTTATCTTAGTGTAATTCTTACTATGCCTGATAATTTATGTTCCCAGTAGTAAAATTATTGTAATCTGGAATTAGATCTGAACACATAATTAGCACCTGTAATTAGTTATACATGCTGATACTTTTGGTATATTTCATACTATTGTAAGTATCTCAGCAGGCTATTTTGTCATGTCAATTGTGGTGGAAAACTAAGATGCACCTTTTTGTATTTTTCTTCTGCAGGACTGTTAAGTTGCGATGTTTCCTTTACCTTGGTTGGTGAATATAATCAACTGGTTAGGTAACACGAAAATTTGCTGTCATATGGTTTAGTGGGTAAGGATTATATATCAACAATTTTGATAAACTTGTCAGCATTGAGATTTCGATTTCTCAGGGAAAAGCTTAAGAGTTGATGAGAATTAGGAGAGGCTCATTTAGATAATATTTCGAGAATGGAACATCAATGAAGGAAAAAAAAATAGTTTTTTCATATCGACTTGTGTCTTCAATTATTACAATAGGGTCCATGTTTGAATCAACCAAAAAGGATCTCTTCTTATTGTTAATGGAAACTTTTTAAAAAAAGTATTATTTATCCTGGACAATTGTAATTGCTCTGAACAATAACACCTAAACAGTATATGGGGATTATGCGTGCTCGTTAACATGCGCTTAGTTGTTAGACCTCTCATCTCGTTCATTGCAAAGGGAATGAATGCTCTTCGAAGTTGGTTGCATGCAGATTAACTCACCGGTATCATCTCTCTCTCTCTTTCCACATAGTAGCTGCAAGAACAGATTCATGAGAGAACTTTGTTGGTGAATTAGTATTCTTGTAATTTTTTGGTATGAAATTAGACAGTTTAACCTTTTCTTGTTTTAGGTGAACACTTTCTAAGAGAGGTTTTCCGTGCAATTTGCATGTGGCCCTGGAACAAGATGATTAATTTTTGGTATTGTAGATAGAAAAAATGGAAACGTCAACTTTTGTGGTTATTGGTGGTTTTTGTTTTACGGTTTTAAGAAACATTTTGGTATTTGAAAGAAAATGTTGAGTCACAATTTTCTTTACAAAACTTGAAAAAGAAAACATTTCTCAAGAAAACTGATTTCTAATTTACACCAATTGTCGCTATTCAAAACCAAATCTAACCGGTACCAGCCTTTTAAAGCTTTTTCATCCAGTAGCTGATTCACACCTTTTGTGCCCCTTTGTTTTCCATTTAATACATACTCCCTATGTTCACTCTTACTTGTCCGCAAAGCACTTTGCACGCTGCTTAAAAAACCATCACGGTTTTGGTTAGTTTTAGTGTATGAAATAAAGTAGAATTTGTATTAAATTAGAATTGTACACTTACCATAATTCTATAATTATTGTACAAGTAGAATAATGTTTTGGTAGTAGAATAAGAATCGAATTTTCCATATTTGGAGATTGTAATTTGTATATATACATATTCATTCAATGAGAATAATTAAGAGATTATTTCTTTCACGGTATCAGAAGTCTAGGTTTTTTATTCCTCTCTGAAATTTCGTCGGATTTCGTGCTCGACGATACCTCCTCTTCCCAATCCCTACATCACGTCTTGTGTTGCTATTATGGCTAAAAACACGTTTCATCATGCCCTTACTATTTCTATCATCAAGAATCACATCCCTATCATTCTTGAACTAGAAAACGTCAAGTACGCGATGTGGGCTGAACTGTTCACGCACGCTCATATCAAGTCCTCCAATCATATTATCCCAGCGGCCCCTATGGATACGGAGGTGCCAAAACCCTAGAATGATCCTATGTTATGGACGACCCTTGATGCTACTGTTCTTTAGTTGATTTACTCCACTATTTCTACAGACATCTTGCAAACGATTATCGAACCCGACGCTACAGCGATGGCTGCATGGAATAGAATACGTGATATTCCAAGATAATCATAATTCTCATGTTATTACCCTTGAGCAGGAATTCTTCCACGTCAATATGTAAGATTTCCCTAACGTTTTAGCATATTACAAAAGGTTGAAAGAATTGTCAGACCAACTTCGCAACGTTGGTGCGCCAGTTATCAACGACCGTCTTGTCCTTCAGATGGTTGCAGACCTTTCTGAGGCCTATAGTGGTGTTGATACACTTTTTCTTTAGAGCAGTCCTCTTCCGCAATTTTATAAGGCTCATTTTATGCTTACACTTGAAGAAGGCGGCTACCGGTGCTAGTTCCGTAGTCATGATGATCGAGTTCAATTTTTCTCCCTCCGGTTCCAACAACTCCGGTAGAAATCGCAACAACGGTGGCGGCAAAAAAGGTCAGAAGCGGAAAAATAATGGCAAGAATCGCGGCGGCAACAATGGTATTAGTCGGAACAGTGGCGGTGGCGGTGCTGGCCCTCGGGGCAGTCAACAACAACCTTAAAAGAAAAGTGGAATTGGGCCAGCCAATATGGGCCAAATAGTGGCTAATTTCCAGGTTATTACCCAGAAGCGGGCCCGATTTTCCCAGCGGCCAGCTCGGTTCTCGGGTCGATCTCAAGAAACATACTAGTTTATGGGTGAGCGTGACAGTGTACTTTGGCCTCGGCCTCCGCAAGCCCATCATAAAGTGGGCCCCACAACTACCGACATTGAGGCTGCGATGCACACATTTGGATTAAATCCCTCGGACATAAATTGGTACATGGACACCGGAGCCATTACCCACATGACGTCAGACCAAAGTACTCTCTCGTCTTATTCCAATATGAGCAGTAATCGTGGTATAGTTGTTGGTAATGTCAATTCAATTTCAATTCAACTTTACGGTGATAAAATTTTGTCTCCCCTTCATCTGCCTCTTGTCTTGAAAAATACCTTTCATGCCCCTAAGTTAATTAAAAAATTGGTATCTGTCCGAAAATTCACCACTAATAATTCTGTTTCTGTTGAATTTGATTCCTTTGGGTTTTTTTGTGAAGGATTTCAAAACGGGGATTCCTGTCATGAGATGTGATAGTTGGGGAGATCTTATCCTATCACGCTCACTTCCGGTCTCTCAAGTCCAGTCGTGTCATCGCCTTTTGCCGCCCTTGCTCCTTCCTTGTGGCATGCTCGTCTAGGTCATCCGGGGTCGTCTATTTTATCATTCTTAGATAAAAATATATTTATTTCTTGTAAGGGTACGCGTAGTATTCCGATTTCTCAATCTTGTTCTTTAGGAAAAATGGTTAGATTGTCGTTTGTAGACTCTAACTCTCGCACGCTAGTGTCATTTGATATTATTCATAACGATTTATGGATGTCTCCTATTATCAGTTCTTTGCCATCGCTATTATATTCTTTGTTTGGATGATTATTCTAATTTTTATGGACTTTTCCGTTAGCGAAAAAATCTCATATTTTTTTCGCCTTTCTAAAATTTAGGGCTTTCATCTGGACCCAATTTGAATGGAAAATTAAGAATATTCAATGTTATAATGGAAAAGAATATGATAATGGGTTGTTTAGGATTTTTTGTGCTAATAATGGTATCAATTTTCGTTTCTCTTGTCCTCATACGTCATCACAAAATGGAAAAGACGAACGCAAAATTTGTACCATTAATAACATTGTTCGCACTTTAGTGGTCCATCCTTCCGCTCATCCGTCCTTTTGACATCATGCTCTACAAATGGGTACCTATCTACTTAACATTCTTCCTACCAAAGGTTTGACATATTCTTCCACTCTTCAAATATTATATAATAAGACTCCTTCGTATTCACATCTTAGGGTCTTTGTGTACTTATATTATCCATTATTTCCCTCCACCACAATTAACAAATTTTAGGCCCGGTCTACCCCTTGTGTGTTTTTGGGTTATCCGTCTAATCATCGTGGTTACAAATGTTTTGATTTATCGTCTAATAAAATCATCATTAGTCGTCATGTTATTTTTTATGAAACCCAATTTCCGTTTGCTAAAGTGAGTAGTCCTGTGCCTAGTTTGTATAATGTTTTGGATGCCGATATCTCTTCATATATTATGCATCATTTCTCGGACATATCCCGCACCCAAAATATGCCAACGGGCTCTTGTCCATCGTTTCTACCGTCGCGTTAGTAGGCGGCAAAGATCACGGTCCATTCGATTATCGAATCGGCTAGTGATCCACCAGCTGCTCGTCGGTGTCACGACTCCGTTATTGGGCAAGCGAGCCCAGCATTAGCTTGACCCAAGATCATCGCCTGCCCGGTCGGTTCTAGTTCATCACTGCCCAAATTCCACTCAATTCTCCCTCGAGTCATAGGTTAGTCACTCGTAGTCAACATTTAAACCAAAAAGACATTTTAATCTCAATTCTAATGGTCTTAAATCCTCCTACCCCGTAATCTTGTGTTTGCGTTAAATGAGCCGAATTGAAAAATTGTTATGACCGACGAATATAATGCTCTTATTGAAAATAAGACGTGGGAGTTTGTGCCCCGTCTATTTGGTGTTAAGATTATTCGGTCTATGTTGATTTTTGCTCATAAGAAAAATTCTGATGGTTTTTTGCAAGGCATAAGGCTCGTCTTGTAGGTGATGATAAGACTCGGCAGGTTGACATAGATTGTGGTGAGACGTTTAGTCCGGTGGTCAAATCGGCTACCATTCGCATTGTGCTCAGCTTGACTCTTTCGAAAACATGACTCATTCATCAGTTAGATGTGAAGAATGCTTCCTTACATGGTGATCTTAAGGAGTCAGTTTATATGCATCAGCCATTGGGGTTTAAGGATCCCAAATATCCTCATCATGTCTGTTTATTGAAGAAGTCATTGTATGAGCTTAAGCAGTCTCCACGGGCTTGACATAAAAGGTTTGCAGACTATGTTTCGACTATTGGGTTCTCTCACAACAGGTCTGATAATTCATTGTTCATATATCTTCGTGGTTCTTCCTTGGATTATATACTATTATATGTGAATGATATTATCTTAGCTGCCTCTTCTGATGCATTACGCCAGTCTATCATGACAATGCTCAGTTCTTAGTTTGCTATGAAAGACTTGGGGCCCTTGAGTTACTTTTTGAGGATTGTTGTCACTCGTCATGCTGGTGGGTTGTTCTTATCCCAACGAAAGTATGCGGCTGAGATTATTGAGCGAGCTGGTATGTCATCATGCAAGTTCACTTCCACTCCAGTTGATACTAAACCCAAATTGGGTGCTGCGACTGGCTCCCCTAACAAGGATCCGACTCGTTATCGCAGTCTTGCAGGGACACTTCAGTATCTTACTTTCACGAGACAAGATATTACGTATGTCGTACATCAGGTGTGTTTGTTTATGCATAATCTCAAGTTTGAGCACATGAATGCACTCAAACGCATTATTCGATACATCCAGGGAACACTTGACTATGGTTTACATCTATATATGTCTTCGACTTCTACACTTGTCTCATATACAGATGCTGATTGAGGTGGTTATCCGGATACCAGACGTTCCACGTCCGGCTTTTGCGTGTTTTTTTGGTAATAACTTGGTCTTATGGTATGCGAAGCGACAATCGACATTGTCCCGCTCTAGTGCAGAGGTCGAGTATCGAGGTGTAGCCAATGTGGTCTCTGAATCCTGTTGGTTACGTAATCTTCTTTTAGAGCTTCATTGTCTTATTTAGAAAGCTACATTGGTTTATTGTGATAATGTTAGTGCCATCTATCTTTCTGATAATTCGGTTCAGCACCAGCGCACTAAACATATAGAGATGAATATCCACTTTGTTCGCGAAAAGGTAGCTCGTGGACAAGTACGCGTTTGTCACGTCCCATCCAGGTATCAAATTGCAGACATCTTCACCAAAGGTCTTCCCTCGGTCCTTTTTGATGATTTTAGGGACAATTTCAACGTACGAAGACAGCTCGCTATGACTGCGGCGGTGTGATAAATATCAAGTATATATCGTGATATACATATATGGTATATCACAGTTTTGGTTAGTTTTAGTATATGAAATAAAGTAGGATTTGTATTAAATTAGAATTGTACACTTACCATAATTGTATAATTATTGTACAAGTAGAATAAGATTTTGGGAGTAGAATAGAAATATGATTTTTCATATTTGGAGATTGTAATTTGTATATATACCTATTCATTCAATGAGAATAATCAATGAATTATTTCTTTCAATTTTGGTATTTGAAAGAAAATGTTGAGTCACAATTTTCCTTACAAAACTTGAAAAAGAAAACATTTCTCAAGAAAACTGATTTTCTAATTTACACCAATTGTCGCTATTTAAAACCAAATCTAACCGGTACCAGCCTTTTAAAGCTTTTTCATCCCGTAGCTAATTCACACCTTTTGTGCCCATTTTGTTCCATGTAATGCATACTCCCTCTGTTCACTCTTACTTGTCCGCAAAGCACTTTGCACGCCGCTTAAAAACCGTAAATGAACTGTTATTTTATCATAATATTCATATTAATTGGTTTATAGCTTAATAAATTTGAGAAATGATCTGGATTGTGTAGTTAAACGTTAATGTTAAGGGTAAAACAAGAAAAAAGAAATTATCTTTCTCTTGATATGTTAAAGTGAACAAATAAAAATAAAAATTTATTTTTGCTATAGTGGACAAGCAAAATTGAACAAAGTAGTACTTACAAATTTCACTATCCATTTATGTCTCAAAACCCTCAAACTCAAGTCCCAAATTGAGCGCTTCACTAGAAGGGAAAGAAATGAGGTTAACTCACATTGAAATGAGAGAAAACAACTTGGTATGTATTTTCTTTCCAAACTTGTTTTGATATGCTTTACATGAGTTAAGAAATTTTCAGAAACCTCTCTACATTCACAAGACAGGATATAAATCACTCTTCTCAAATCTCACTTATGAAATTACACTGGATATATTATTATTGTTGTTGTATTGTTCAGCTTTCGAGTTTCAAACTCAGATTCCAAGTGGCAGACTTGTCGAGACAATTTGTGTATTTTTGTTTAAGTTAAGAAGCCACGGTTGAGCTCCTTCAAGTTTTGTTTCATCAACATGTATGCCTGGCATTTGAGGGCAATTTCGGTATTTAGTTAAAATTATATTCTTAAAGGGTGTTGTACGGTGCTCAGTAGAAGTTGTACTCTTTTGCTGAGTTAAAAGAGATGCCAAGCTTTTCTACATTTACTCCCACATAATAGGATTAGTTAGGCTTCAATGTGGGTACCAGATACTTGGTGAGAAATCAAAAGAAAAGGAATCGATTGGATACCTTTTTCGTAATTCATGTAAGGGTTCTGTAAAGAAATTTCTTGCCCAGTTCTTCAGTTTATTACTCCATAGTGTTCATAATAAGTGTCTAAGTAGCTGTTTTATGTTAGTTCAAAATAAGTGTCTAAGTAGTTGTTTTATGTTAGTTCAAAATAAGTGTTCACTTAAATAATCAAGAATGAATTAATTATTTTCTTTCAAATTTTCCCTTATTTAGTGATTTTTTATGTAATAAAAAACTATATTAATTAAAGGAAGATTTTTGAATCTTGTGGTCTAAAACAAGCCAAAGTATCACGACCCAATTACAAGTCATGATAACACCTACTTTTTTTAATTTTTTTCTATTACATATGGGTAGGGAAAGGAAAAATGGGGAGGGGATTACAATGTGGGGATTCGAATTTCACTAGCAACATGAAAGTTCAGGTAGCTAACCAACTGAGCTACTAAGTCATGAGGCCTTTCACGTCCAATACCCCATCAATATTTATAAAGTATATACGACTTTCAATCGGAGTCTAAAAGGGTAAATCGTAACCTACCTCAAAGCCAAATAGGAGCCACAAACACTTAAACAATATCCTTTCCTTTCTGAAGTGCCTCCGAACTATCAAAGTCAATCAAATATGAATTCTACATCAAAATACAAATCTGTAGACAACTATATTGTTATACTTTTAGTGAAAACTCAAAAACAAACCCAAATAGACAACCCCAGGCCCACAAGGGCAAAACTGAAATTTTGTTTTAGAAATTGTTTACTCATAGCCTAACTAAGCCAAAATAAGAAAATCACCCAAAACTAACATAGATTGACCTCCAATTTCAAGAAAAGCTCATTTCTTATTTTAGGGCAAACCCCCAAATTTCCCACCCCAAATCATGATTTGAAGTTTTGAACTACTAATTAATGGTAGGAATTAAGAGAGAATGATAAAATGAAGTTTAGATTCTTATCCTTGATATTAGACGAGCAAAACCCATTGGAATCACCAAAAGCCGAGTTCTACAACTTGAGATATGTGAAAATGAAGTCTAAGTTCGAAGTTGTGGTTTTTAACATTCTGCCTAGGTGCCACCACAATTGTGGCACTTGTACCTTAAATGCAGACACCGCAATTGCGAACAAGGCACTACAAATTCAACAGGATACCGCAAAGCGGCAAAAGCACCGCAATTGTTGTAACCGCAAATACGGTGTACCAACTGCAAATGCGGCACCCCAACTTGCCTATTGCTCCAAAAGCAACATAAATAATGCAAATGCGGTAACCTCAAATGCGTCACCCCAACCTGCCTATTGCTGCAAAAGTGACGTAAATAATGCAAATGCGGTAACCTGAAATGTGGTTTAAAAACCGCAAATGCGGCCACACAAGAACCAACAAAATCCATTAACTCCCGAACGTCGATCAAACACCCAAAACACATCTGAAACGTCCCATCACAAACAAAATATGTATTTCAATCATAAAGCATGCTCTGAACTTACTCACACATTCAAAACCCTAAGAAAATATCGTCTTGGCTTGATGTTGACCGTGGTCAATTCTTAACTTCAAACTTACTAATTTTAACTGTCACATCCAGCTTTGGGGTGTGTGGCCGAAATCCGATGCCTGAATGGCCCGAGCATACCACATGTATATCATAGCATAAACATATAACTAATTGGGCCGACAAGGCCTCAGATAACTACAAGAAAAACAAAAAATAGCAACCTGAATAAGTGACAACAAAACCAACATATGTACATATAACGTAAATCCGAAAAGACCACAACTAAACTCAGAAGGCTGTCAAGGCCATAACAATAACACTATTAGACTGACAAGAAAGCCGACCAGGACATATAAATATATATTATGACAATATATAACCTATTAGTCTACAAGTCTGTAAGAGTCATATAATAACCAGTCTAGGATAGGGATCTGACATACCCATACCATGTATATAAATGTGTATCGAAACTTTGATAGCAACTCTGAAAAAAGATAAGTACTCCATCTCGAACTGAATTGTAATCCTACCGAGGAGGTTCATCAAATCATCTATCTACACCTGTAGACATGAAACAAAGTATCCCCTGACAAAAGGGATATCAGTATGAAAGATGTACTAAGACAAATATCATAAGCTAATAAGAAATGAAATGCATAAGATAAAGGTACATAAGTCAACCTAGAACTCATAAAGAACCACTGAGAGCATACACTGACACACCCATGAATATATGTATGTACGTAAAATCAGGCCACCCTATGCGGCCATATAGTATCATATCAAATCCCTCTATGGGGTGAGCTCATAATAAAGTACCCGGCCATATAAGATGTGGTGGTATCTGCTCAATTGATTAGTGGTGTGCACATATTAGTGCCTTCCCGATCGAGTATAGCGCGACACAATATAGTAATATATATATACATACATATACATGCAATGTAAAATAGACCTCAAAGGATATCATAATTAGAGTTGGAGTGACCTATGGTCGGTATCCTCCAACTATCGTTATTGTCGCTACATTCTTTAACCTTCAGATAATAATTCTGAGATGTATGGGATACGAAAAATATTTACAAAGGAGGTATATAGAAGGAATATGATCACTTTAATCAAAATAAGTATACAATTATTCAATTTAACGAATTGAGAATCCATTCAAAGAAGTAGTTTCATCAAGTCATGCAATGAAAGAAATTTGCCCCATATTCCTTATTCACGAAGCTACAATGTCCTACATATTATATAAACTTCTATGGATGATTATATATATCACACAATGAATTAGTATCAATATCGGCTTCATATTCTATAGAAAAGTTCATTTAGACATTTTATCGAACAACTTATGTACACAACTTCATAGAATTATTTCTAGTTCAAATTCAACATATCCTAGAACAACAACATTCATCATCACCACGATGCTAAACATGTATTTAAAACTTCATTTAAAAGCTAAAATCATGTAAAAACATGCCACACCATATAGCTAAATCTCAAGTTTCAGGGTTACTAGTTTCTTCAAGAATCTTTCAATAAAATTCAATCCAACACTTGTACAAACTTAAGATTAGGCTAGGGAAGATGAAAATTACCTCAAACACACCAAGATCACCCTGATTCCAATATTACTTCAAAACCAAGACACCTCCTAAGTCATCACAATGAGAAGGAAATAAAACTAGTGGTAGCCATGCCATTCATTACGTCGAACTAGCGTGGTTTATCTTTGGATTGAGTTGCAAATTGATGGAGAACCCTTGGAAGAATGTTAGGGGTGATCTAGGGTCTGGTTTGGGGGTGAAATGTGGTCCCATGGTCGAACAAATTAATATATAAGACTTAGAATTCTTTCCACTGCCCAGAAAAAAATGGTTTACTTTTACGGTCCGTACAATTTGGTACGATTCGTAAGTTTCTTTGTATTCGACTTGGACACTTTTTGTTACACCCCGTAATTCAAGGACATGTTTAAGAGAATGGAAGTAAGGAACACAAGACTTGAAAAGGGTATGAAAGGAAGAATTGTTTTTCCGACGAAAAATCTTCCGAACGTCGGAAAGGAGAAATGTTCGTTGGTGAGAATTAGATTCTCAAAATGCATTAATTGAAGAGTATGGAACTTATTATCTTTATGGAAATTTATTTTTACGGATTTGGTCACGTGGGGCCCACCCGAGGAATTTACGTTTTGTGGGGCCCACGAGGGTTGCAGAATTTTATGGACCAATGGGAGGGCGACACGTGGCACCCCCACATGTTCTTGGACGAAATATTTCAAGGGTATTATGGTCATTGACCATGATAGAAGACTAAGTCTTGCTAGCTTGATAATATTGACCAAGTCAACTTGTCCACTTGGCTATTTAATTAATGTTCTTCATCCTAGCCACACATTTGTTTTAATCTTGACCCTCCATGTTGCTATATAGTAGTACTAGTAGTGAGACAAGCTTTCTACACTTAGCTAAATTTCAAGAAATTGGATGAACACACATAGGGGCTCTCGACTTTGAGCTTTTAGAGGCAAGAAAATTTTGCAATTGTTGTCCATTATTGACAAGACTTAAACCCAAGGTCCCTAAGGGTATTGTAAGGATATCTCAATAGAAATATCCCGGAAAAGTGGCGTTTTCGTATTAGTCGCAAGGCGGAAACTTAAGGAGTTCTTCAACTTTGAAGTTGGAACTTGAAGATGAGTTCTTCATAGGCTTCTAAGGAGTGCTTGGAGTGGATTGGAACATAAGGAAAGGAGCTAAGTGTTATACCCCGTATTTCCAGAGTATGTACGTGAGGGCGTACGTATAAAAGTTTAAGCCTTAAGTAGGCAAAGTGGCAAAATTTGTGCACAACTAGCGAAAAAAGTCGTTTTCCGACGAAACGTTTTACAAACTTTGCGAAGGGAAAATTCCGGCTATGTCATTTATAATTTTTGTGAATTTTTCCGAGAGATGAAATATTTTGGACCAACGGGAGGGTGACACTTGTCACCCTCATTGGACGGAAAAATTGGGCAAGTGGGACGATTTTCTTGGCCTTTTCCTTGGTCAAGGATTAGGTAGGATATTTTGGTGGTAGATGGATAAGGTGTACTTGGGTAAATCTTGGCCTTACACTTGCCTAGCACTTGGCTTCATCTTGGCCATTGGTTGGCCTATAAATACCCCTCTAAGTTGAAGACTTTCTTCATCCTCACTTGAGCATTTCTCTAAGTCTCAAACTACTCCTCTCCCTTGTGAGCTTTCGTCCAACCCTCTCCCCCCCCCTCCTAGTTGTGCTAGCCGAAACCCCTCCCCCATTTGTAAGGCCTATTGGTCGAGAGTGCCCCCCCTTGCCTAGTAGTTCTCGTGAAATGCCCCCCCCTTGCGTAGTAGTTCTCGTGAAATGCCCCCCCTTGCTAGAAGAGTTGTCTTCTAGTATTGTTGTTATGCCAAAATACTCTAGCCCAAAACCTTTGTAGTATTTCCAAGTACCCTCTATACGAAAAGCCCGGAAAATACTATTATACTTCCTTTAGCCACTAAACGAAACCCTAAGGAAAATCTTCATAGTCGGTTGAAGTGTTAAGTAGAAGTTGTGTAGAACTTCTAAGGGTTTCTGGGAGCGAGTTGGAGCGTTCAGACTAGGAGCTAAACGTTGCTCAGGATCGACATTTAAACTTGGATAATTTTGGGCTTATCGAGGTAAATAATCTTGTCCCCCTTTTGTTGTTGGAATTTTATGTTGTAGGAATATATAGTTGAAGTATACTATATATATAACTGAACATAGTTTTGCGGCAATGTCTTTTGACTTAAGCCTGAATTTAAAGAAAGCGAATCAGTAATTACATGGTGTATCAGACATGAGACTTGTGTAGCATCACTGTGAAGTAGAATTGTACACGTCCGGATTAGACGTACAACCCCCCCTCTCGGGAGTTGTTAGCCTGTTAGCAGGCCTCGATAGAGGAGGAGATTTCTGTGATTTGCGGGAGGTCTTGCGAATTTTCTGTAGAATATTCTACGTTGAGATCTAGATGTTAATAGGCGCCTTGTGGCCTTTATAGGTTGAAGTACTACGTATGGCGTGATCTACTTGGCTTAAGGAGTAGCCGACGATTTAAGGTACTTGGAGCGTTTTGCTATTAGTCGATAATCGTCGAGAGGTATGTGAACCTCTTCCTATCTTTCTAGCATGATATGCGTATAACTATGTAGTACGGTAGACGTACATGTGTTAAATGTATTTGATTGGTTTAAAACATAAAGTGTTATAACGGCTTTATGGGAAGTTGGTTATAACAGCTTTATGTAGGTAAGAAAATGCTTTGTGGTTTTTAAAAGATAACTGATTTGACTTATAACTGACCTGATGTGTGATAATAAAGAACTTGAAGTATTTCAAAAGAATCATTTTGAAAGAAGAGTAATATTTGGTTTTTGAAAGCTTAAGAGTTATACTAGCTTTATGGAAAGTTAGGTATAACGTCTTAAGGAAGATAAAAGGGATAATGTTTTACTGGTTTCGGGAATGAGAACAAGTATCGAACAAACCACTGCAGCGTTAATAAAGGAAAATGTATTGATTAATTAATTATAAAAACCAGTAGAAACCTCCATCTGCATAGAAGCTAAGATAAGACAAAATGATATTACATTTTCTAGATCATGGCTGCTTTAATAAGTTGGTTATAAATAAGAATAAACTGCTCACACATATGACATATGTTACTCAATTGTTTTAAAAGAGATTAAGACATTGAACTATGAAACTTTTCTAAAATAAAGAGACTTGAGCAATTGAAATTAGGCAAACTGGAACTTTAGGAAAAGAATGTTGTTACTTGATTTTAGAAAAAAGGAAGTGTTCTGGTTTACTTAAAAATGTGAGTCACTCTAATTTTATACTACGGGTATCGGGTGACTTTTATAAAAGGAATGGATCTCTTTAAAAAGGAATTTAACGTACGTAGTACTTTAGGGTTAAAACCCGAACTTTGGCATAAAATGAAAGTACCTTGAGTTGTGTGTAACTTGCCTATGCTTGTTGTTGTGTAGCCACTTGTTGCAAGAATTGTGTTTCTATGCTATCACGCTCTCGATGGAGGCGGTTGTCTTGTTGAGAACTTACTTGGGCGTCAGCGGTGTGGAAGATTCCACAGGTATGTTTCCCTTATCATTGTTACATGGGCATGTCTACACCGATGATGGATTATGTGGACATGTGACCATTATGGTTATTTATGGCGAAATATCGTGACTTACGGTTGTGATCGAGTGCCTAGCCTGTTTACTTGCCCCGCCACGTGGACGCAGTGGATCTGGTAGAGGTTATTGCACTTGCGTGTCGCCTTCGGCGAAGTATCGTGACTTACGGTTGTGATCTGGTGCTTAGCCGATTCACTTGCCCCCGTCAGCTACGTGGCGCAGGGAGGAGCTGGTGGAGGCTAGTGCACTTGCCACGTGTCAGCTTCGCGAGTCAGTGTTTGGATGGAGCTTCGTGACTTACGGTTGTGATCTGGTGCTTAGCCGTATACTTGCCCCCGTCAGCTACGTGGCGCAGGGAGGATCTGGTAGAGGTTATTGCACTTGCCACGTGTCAGCTTCATGATATGGTTGTACAGTATTATTGGTACGGTCGGATCTGGTAGTTATGCCTTTATACTTGCCCCGTACGGTTTTTATGACACAGGTGGGACCTGGTGTTCAGGTATACTCCTTGGTGTTGTTATATCATAGACTGCCGGCAGTGAGGAAGGAATTCCACGGGCACGAGTGATGATTTGGAGGGCGTGAGTCCCGATCGATATATTTGTTTATATGTTGTGTCTTGTAGTTTGGTTATCATACATGTCTCGCTTTATATAGACTACTATGATTTCATTTACGATTTTTTTTCACATACTTGGTACTGCCTTGACCTCCTTCGGCCGCGTTCACGCCGCAGTAGAGGTGCATCATTGTCGATCCCCGCTTATAGGATCACATTTCGCGTATTGGGAAGCTCCGTTTCCTTCGAGGCTTATATTTTGGTATGTTACCACAGTCCGTAGGTTCTTGTACATTCGGGGTATGGCGGGGCCCCGTCCGTCATAGTTGTTGTAAATCTTAAGTGCAGCACCTTTGTTGTGGCGGGGTTGTAAGGATTATCGCTTGTTCAAAGGTCGATATATATATATATGCTGAAAGGCAACCGTTTTGGTTGGACTATTTTCTTTTATCTTGATCCATATCTATTTGTATGTTTAAGTTTTATTTCCGCTGGTTTTTCTCTGATGTTGTATCGCTAGGGTGCCCGGGGTAAGGCACCAGTCACGGGCCCGGGTTCGGGTCGTGACACTAAGAATTGCTAAGGAGCGACTTTGAATCTTGGAAAGATTAAGGGCTTGTAAAGGTATAATTCTTATCGTTTTAGTAATTAAGATTACTTATTGTTGTAGCTATGGATATTAGCAAGCATGAGGTATTCAGTATGATGTTTGATAAGTGTATTGATTGTTGGAACCCTAATCCGAAAACTAGTATGTTAACCCTTAAGATTTTAATTCAAGTTGGTTACTAGTTAAGTTGTCATATGTTATATAAAGAAGGAAATTGTAGTTGTTGAAGTTGTTTTTGACTATATAACATGTTGACCCAAGAACTTGGATGGAAAAGAATTGGAAGACTTGTTGTTGTAGCACCTTTTAGCCGAGAATGGCATGGAAATTATTCGATTGTTTTGTATTGTTGTGGGGCGGAATTTTACACGTATTGTAAGGCGTGTAATCCCCTTTGTATTTGCTGAATTGATTTGAGCCTTAAATGTGGCTTTTGGTTATTGAATTCGGCCTTGAAAAAGGTGGCAAAGTATGTAGAAACAAAGGAAGTGCTGCCCGATTTTCCGTAGAATTTAGTGACCTTGTAATTAGAATATTCTACGTTCGGAGCTAGAGGTTAATATACATTTTATGACCATTATAGGTCGAAGTACTACGAGTAGCGTATTCTACTTGAAGGATGGAATAGCTATCAAGGTTGAAGTACTTTGGAGCATTTTGCTACTTGTCGATAATCGTCGCGAGGTATGTGAACCTCTTCCTTCTTTAGACATGATTCTATGTATGGAATATACATGTGGTATTATTTCATGATTCCTTCTACTCTTAGAAGTTAAGAAGTATGTATGTTGATTTACTCTACGTAAGGGTTATGTCTAAGTTATCCTAAGTTCTTACCAAGTCTTATGGGGGATGTTGGTAAGAGTCGTTAGGAGGTATTTGGAGCCAAGTTGACTTGGCTAATTTACGGCACGAATGAGAATAAGTATCGAACAAGCCATTGCAGCGTTAATAAAGGAAAATGTAATGACGATAAATTATATTAAAACAAGTAGAATTCTCCATCTGCATAGAAGCTAAGATAAGACAAAATTGTATTACATTTTTTAGATCATGGCTGCTTTAATAAGATCGTTATAAACAAGTATAATCTACTCACACACATACGGCATATGTACTTCACTTAAAGAATTTACGTTATGAAGTTTTAAGACTATGAACCTTTGACTCCTAAAAGGTTGAGAGACTTTATTTTTCAAGTAATGAAACTTGATTGTTAAAGGAATGAAATTGTCTAAAACCATAAAGGGTTATAACGGCTTTATGAGAAGTTGGTTATAACGGCTTTATGAAAGGTTAAGAGAATGGTTTCCTCTAATAATGTAAGTAAGGGAGTAACTTGAAATAAGGAAGGGTATTTTGATTTAAAGGTATCACTTGCTTAAAGTTTTAAAATAAGGGTCACTTGATTTAGAAATAGAAACGTATTTCTAAAAGTGTAGTGACTTATGTGAAATGTAAACAAGCCTTGATACTACGGGTGTTAGTATCTTGGGGTTTTGTATGAAAAGGAACCTTTTGAAAAGAATGGAAGTACGTAGTACTTTGGGTTAAATTCCCGGATTTTTATGTGTGAAACGAAAGTGCCATGAGTTTATAAAAATGGAAGTCTAAAGGTTTAATGAACTTGCCTATGTTTGCTTGTGATAGCTGTTATACCCCGTATTTCCAGAGTATGTACGTGAGGGCGTACGTACAAAAGTTTAAGCCTTAAGTTAGGCAAGGGACGCAATTTGTGCACAACCCCCGAAAAGAATTGTTTTCCGACGAAAAGTTTTCCGAACCTTGCGAAGGGAAAATTACGGTTGCGACATTTTTAATTTTTGCGGATTTTTCCGAGAGATGAAATATTTTGGACCAACGAGAGGGCGACAAGTGTCACCCTCAAGTGGGCGGTCAAGTGGACGAAAATGTTGCACGTTTTTTTCATTTTTGTTGCCTAAAACATTTGGTCAATGTTTTGTAGATATTTTGTGTGGTAGATGGATAAGGTGGGACCCACACACACTTGTCCAAATCTTCACCCTCCACTTGCCTTAATCTTGACCATTGAAAGTCCTATAAATACCCCCCTTGAGTTGAAGACTTCTTCATCCACTCCACATTTTCTAAGTCTTGAAAATCCCTCTCCCCCTTAGTGTAGCTCTCGGCCAAGAGCTCCTCCCCCTTTGTGAAGCCTTGGCGAAACATACCCCCTCTTGAGTTGTTCTCGTGAAATACCCTCCTGGTAGAAAAGTATTCTCCAAGTATTGTTACTATTCCAAAATACCTTGGCCCAAATACCTTGTAGTATTCCAAGGTTACCCCTATACTAAAAGCCCAGAAATACTATTATACTTCCCTTCAGTCACAAAAACGAAACCCTAAGGAAAATCTTCATAGTTGGTTGAAGTATTAAGAAGAAGTTGCGTAGAACTTCTAAGGGTTGTTTGGAGCGGGTTGGAGAGCCCAGAGTAGGAGCTAAACCTTGCTCAGGATCAACATTTAAACTTGGATAATTTTGGGCTTATCGAGGTAAATACTCTTGTCCTTCTATTGTAATTGGGAATTACATACTGTAGTAGTATAAAAATGAGTATAAGATATATAGAAGGATGGTATAAGAGAAGAGAATTGAATTGAAATCACATCAGAAGAATAGTAAAGAAAAAGATTGAACTGTACTTACATAGGACTGTATTTACTGATGAACTTGTGTAGTTTAGGTGAGGAAGTCTTTGCCCGATTTTCCGTAGAATAGAGAACCTTCGCTTAGAATATTCTCAGAGTAGTCTAGACGCGTTGATAGACGATATGGCCTTTATAGGTTGAAAGTTCTGCGAGTAGCATGTTCTACTTGAAAGGTGGACAAGGCTAGCCGGGTTATAGCGGTGGAGCGTTTTGCTATTTGTCGATAATCGTCGCGAGGTATGTGATTCTTCCTATCCTCTTGAGCATGATATTTTAAAGGAATATATATAAGTACGGTAGACGTACGTGTGTTAACTGAACGCGGTTTTACTGCGATGTCTTTTGACTTGAGTCTAAATAATAAGAATCTTGAAGTATTTCAAAAGAATTAAGAATCGTTTTTGAAAGAAGAGTAATACTTGGTTTTAAAAGCTTAAGAGTTATACTAGCTTTATGGGAAGTTAGGTATAACGACTTAAGAGAGATAAAAGGAACGGTTTACTTAATTGTTTATGAACGCCTTGTATTGATTTCGGAAATAAGAATAAGTATCGAACAAACCACTGCAGCGCTAATAAAGGGAAATGTATTGACTAATTTAAGTATTATTAAAACCAAGAGAAACCTCCATCCATAGAAGCTAAGATGAGACAAAATGATATTACATTTCCTAGATCATGACTGCTTTAATAAGATTGTTATGAATAAGAATAACCTACTCACACATAAGACATATGTTTCTCAGATTGTTTTAAAAGAGAATTATATTATTAAGTGATTAAGACTATGAACTACGAAACCTTTCGAAAATAAGAGACTTGAGTCTTTGAACTTAGGCAAACTTGGACGTTTGGAAAAGAATGTTGTTACTTGATATTAAAAAGGAAACTGTTTTGGTTTACTTAAAAAGATAGCCACTCTATTTTTGATACTACGGGTATCGTGTGACTTTGTGAAAGAAACAAATCTTTTTAAAGAATTAATGTACGTAGTACCTTGGGGTTAAAACCCGAACTTGTTGACATAAAATAGAAAGTACCTTGTGTAATACTTTCTTGATTGGTTTGATAAGTAACATGTTATGATGCTACATGTGTTCGTATCTTGTAACGTTTGTGTAAGAGGTTATTCTTATTGTGCTTATGTTGTTTAACGATAAGCCGTTGTGCTAGTATTATATCACTCACCTCTTGACATGATATACCAGGGTTAAGTCGCTTCGATGTGAGGTACACCTCGAGCGATGCAGGTGACTATGATTCGAGAATACCTCATGCGGGTCCGGGGACCTATGCGAGCTACGAGTTCCGGTTAGTGTGCGGTCTATGTGGCCATGCGGTCTATGTGGCTACGTGCGGTGCGAGTCGAGCGATGCCGGGAGTAGCTACCCTCGATGCGAGGAATACCTCATGCGGGCCTATGTGTGGCCTATGCGGAGCTGCGGGAAGTTCCAGGATTAGATGTGCACATTTGATACTGCGGGCGAGTGGCCAGCTTCGATCATGTGGCGGTCTAGAAAGACCTCGTGATACAGTTTATGGCTTTGTTGGTACTGTGGGTTTTAGTAGTCGGCTATGCCTTCGTACTTACCCGCACGGTTTTATTATTACAGGTGGGACCGGTATTCATGTATTCCTTGGTGCTTTTATATATCATGGATCGCGGTGAGGAAGAATTCCGCAGGCGATTGATATTGTGGGCATGAGACCCATGGTTATATTTGAGTGATGACTTTAAGGGCGTGAGTCACGACTTGACATATCGCTTACATATTGTGTATCGTAAATTGGTTATCATATATGTCTTACATTTTATATAGACTATTATGATTTCATTCTGATTTTTCGCTTCACATACTTGGTACTGTTATCGACCTCCTTCGGGGCTGCGTTCATGCCACGCAGGTAGGTACACGATCGTTGATCCTCGCTCTTAGGATCACAGTCACGTTTTGGGAAGCTCGTTTCTCGGAGGCTTATCTTTGGTATAGTCCCTGTCATTGTAGTTACTTACATTCGGGGTACGAATGGCCCCGTCCGTTGTTATTATAAAACTCTTAGAGGTTTGTAATCTTGTTGTGGCGAGTTGTAAAGGGATGTAGCTATTGGATTCAAGTTATATATATATATGCCGAAAGGCAACTTTTCTCAGATAAACTGCTTTCTCAGATTATGTCATGTCTTGTTTTATATTCCGCTGATTACTCTGATGTATGTCTACTTAGGTGCCCGGGTAAGGCACCAGTCACGGGCCCGGGTAAGGCACCAGTCACGGGCCCGGGTTCGGGTCGTGACAAAAGTGGTATCAGAGCTAGTAATCCTCGGAAAGTGTCTACAGACCGTATCTAGTAGAGTCTTGATTATCGGTGTGTTGTGCACCACACCAATAATCAGGAGGCTATATGATATTTAGGATTGGTTTCCATTCTTCTCACTCTGAGATCGTGCCTTAGAGCTGTGTTATAAGTTGGACCCCTCTAACGTATTCCTTTCCCTTACCAGTTATGCCTCCGCGCAAGGCAACCCGGGCCTGAAGGAAAAGCGATCGGAGGCTGAGTAAATCTGAGATGGTTACGAGGCACGTGCCCAATCATCACCGGGTGGCGCTTCATTCGGGAGTTACGCTACGCCACCACCCACAGATTTTAGCCCACGGCAGATTCCTCTGCGGCCATGATATCTGACCTTCGATTCGCGACCCGAGAGCGAAAGTATGGATTGCAAAAGACGACCATTACTAGCTAGGATTTAGCAACTGCAGAGTATATTATGTATCGATTTATCGCGGGTCTTGATGACTATCTAAGAGAGGGTTGTGCAAGAGTAGCTCTTCAGTCAGGCATGAGCATGGCCTGCGTACGGGCTTATGCGCAGCAGGCCGAGAAACGTAGGGATCGACGGGTTAACCAAGATCAGCAGAAGAGGGCCAGATCGGCAGGGTCCTTTGGTAACTTTCGAGGCGAACCGCCTCAGCAGCAGACTGGATATGCATCTCCGCCAGTGCAGAGTGGTCCTCGCGAGGTTCAGACATTCGGGGTATCGGAGTTGGTCGAGCTCGTGGCTTCGGTTCACGCGGCTATACGTAGGCTCTAGCCAGCCGGGTTCAGTTTTTCCTCAGTGTTCACAGTGTGGCAGGCGTCATCCCGGGGAATGTCGTCTTTTTGTTGGTGCTTGTTTTACCTGCGGCCGTCAGGGCCATGTGTCGAAAGGATGTCCTAGTAGGAGGGATGTAAGTAGGAGGACTCAGCCTACCAGATCAGTTGCGGATTCAGTAGTTCGGAGAGGAAGGGGTGTTAGCCAGAGGAGGCCACCCCCACCTCGGTGTGGCCGTTGTGGTAAGTGTCATTGTGGGGAGTGTCGTACTTCTTCGACAGCTTGTTATGCTTGCGGCCAGCAGGGCCATTTTGCGAGAAATTGTCCGACCAGAGGTGGCGCGGATGTAGAGACTCAGCCTTCAGGATCAGTGGCTAGTTCATCACCTTCCCTAGCTATGCGCCCAACAGGGCAGGATGGATTAGAACGACAAAGGGGAGTGAAGCAGTAGATACAGGTATATCCTTAACCCTCTAGAGATTTGTATGTGTGATAAGATGAGTATATCTTAAGTGTTATGTTCAGATAGCATTGTGTTAATTGTGATTAGAAATCATGGTTAGTTAAAGGGGTAAGATTGGGGATAGGAAAAGTGTGAGCCTTAGAGTTTTATACGTGGAGACCTTAGAGGTAAGGCCATCTCGAGTAAAAGATTTACATTTTTATGTTTGACCCTTATCGGAGTGCATAGTACACGTGAGATATGTTTGTGTGATAAGTCCCTGAGCGGTATGAAATGAAAGAGGGTAGTTGAGCTAAGAAGACCACTAGGTTTTCGTAACTTGATTAGTGAGATTGTTCCGGATCGGGGGAACAAGAGTTTTGCGCGATAGCGGGTCGGGTTGAGGACCGATCGCGGGTCAACCCGCGGCCTGTAATGTGGTGGGGTCAGTTCGAGGTGGTCCCGCCAGGTGGTGGGGTCACGAGGGTGTTAGGCCCAAGTTTAGTTAACCAACTGAGTTCGTGGATGCGTTCGACCGATGGTCGGGCGACGAGGTCAGCCCATCTTGTCTTTCGGCAGAATCGCATTTACTCGGCAGGGTTACGCGAGATGTTGTATATCGGGAAGGTTGTAAGGCGTCACGAGGTGCCTACTTTCACCTTATGACAGTGGAGCCTGTTACGCTATTTCTTTTCCGGAAGTTTTACGAGCAGGTTAGGAACTCAGGTGAGTCTCGATGACGCATTCGCCCCGGGCGGTGTTTGGATTTTATGGGTAGGCTGTGAGGATTGTTGCCTCCTGTTGAGGGAGTGTTTTATAGCTACCATTTCAGTATTCGGATGTCGCCTTATGAAGCCTTGTATGGGCGGTAGTGTAGGTTGCCGGTCGATTGGTTCGATGTTGGCAAGATTCAGATAGTTGGTTCATACTTATTTCAGCAGGATGTGGATAGGGTGAAGCCTATCCAGGAGAGGTTATTGGCAGCTCAGAGTCAACAGAAGTCGTGCGGATAATCGGCGACGACGCTTGGAGTTACGGTTGTGGTGGGTCTTCAAGGTACCACCGGAAAGGGTGTGACGAGTTTTGGAAAACAGAGGAAACTTAGCCTGAGGTACTTGGAGCGTTTTCAGATCCTTTGGAGGATAGGCCAGGTTGCCTATAAGTTAGCTTTGCCGTCCGACGTGGGAGGCAGTACGTCCGGTCTTTCCTGTTGCTATGTTCGGAAAAATATCAGAGATCCATCCCGAGTGTTCCCAGTTAATGATGACCAAGTTGGAGATAGTAACCCAGAGATTTTGGAAACTGAAGCAGTAACAGAAATGTGGTAAGTTATGAGAAAGAGTTCGAGTGTACGAGGAGGATACGACGAGTAAGGGAAGAAGTGAGCATGTGTTAAGAGAATAGAAGTGATCATTTCTTTTGTGAAATGAAGGTGCGAAGGGAGTATCTTTTAGACCTTGGGTGGGAGCTTTTGTAATACTAGAGGTGATTCCTCGTGGACTTGGGTTAAGTATTTGCGCGTGTGTTATTTTGTGGCCAGGTGTGGCATTGGCAACTTGTTTAAGTTAAGAAAAACTTTATCGTTATCTGTCTTGAGAAGGAACATTCGGGACGAATGTTTCTAAGGAGGGGAGAATGTTATACCCCGTATTTCCAGAGTATGTACGTGAGGGCGTACGTACAAAAGTTTAAGCCTTAAGTTAGGCAAGGGACGAAATTTGTGCACAACCCCCGAAAAGAATTGTTTTCCGACGAAAAGTTTTCCGAACCTTGCGAAGGGAAAATTATGGTTGCGACATTTTTAATTTTTGCGGATTTTTCCGAGAGATGAAATATTTTGGACCAACGAGAGGGTGACAAGTGTCACCCTCAAGTGGGCGGTCAAGTGGACGAAAATGTTGCACGTTTTTTTTCATTTTTGTTGCCTAAAACATTTGGTCAATGTTTTGTAGATATTTTGTGTGGTAGATGGATAAGGAGGGACCCACACACACTTGTCCAAATCTTCACCCTCCACTTGCCCTCCACTTGCCTTAATCTTGGCCATTGAAAGTCCTATAAATACCCCCCTTGAGTTGAAGACTTCTCCATCCACTCCACATTTTCTAAGTCTTGAAAATCCCTCTCCCCCTTAGTGTAGCTCTCGTCCAAGAGCTCCCCCTCCCCCCTTTGTGAAGCCTTGGCCGAAACATACCCCCCCTCTTGAGTTGTTCTCGTGAAATAGCCCCCCCCCCTTGGTAGAAAAGTATTCTCCAAGTATTGTTACTATTCCAAAATACCTTGGCCCAAATACCTTGTAGTATTCCAAGGTTACCCCTATACTAAAAGCCCAGAAATACTATTATACTTCCTTCACTACAAAACGAAACCCTAAGGAAAATCTTCATAGTTGGTTGAAGTATTAAGAAGAAGTTGCGTAGAACTTCTAAGGGTTGTTTGGAGCGGGTTGGAGAGCCCAGAGTAGGAGCTAAACCTTGCTCAGGATCAACATTTAAACTTGGATAATTTTGGGCTTATCGAGGTAAATACTCTTGTCCTTCTATTGTAATTGGGAATTACATACTGTAGTAGTATAGAAATGAGTATAAGATATATAGAAGGATGGTATAAGAGAAGAGAATTGAATTGAAATCACATCAGAAGAATAGTAAAGAAAAAGATTGAACTGTACTTACATAGATTTGTATTCTGATGAGACTTGTGTAGTTTAACGGGTAGGGAAGTGCTGCCCGATTTTCCGTAGAATAGAGAACCTTCTGCTTAGAATATTCTACAGAGTAGTCTAGACGTTGATAGACGTATATGGCCTTTATAGGTTGAAAGTTCTGCGAGTAGCATGTTCTACTTGAAAGGTGGACAAGGCTAGCCGGGTTATAGCGGTGGAGCGTTTTGCTATTTGTCGATAATCGTCACGAGGTATGTGATTCTTCCTATCCTCTTGAGCATGATATTTTAAAGGAATATATATAAGTACGGTAGACGTACGTGTGTTAACTGAACGCGGTTTTACTGCGATGTCTTTTGACTTGAGTCTAAATAATAAGAATCTTGAAGTATTTCAAAAGAATTAAGAATCGTTTTTGAAAGAAGAGTAATACTTGGTTTTAAAAGCTTAAGAGTTATAATAGCTTTATGGGAAGTTAGGTATAACGACTTAAGAGAGATAAAAGGAACGATTTACTTAATTGTTTATGAACGCCTTGTATTGATTTCGGAAATAAGAATAAGTATCGAACAAACCACTGCAGCGCTAATAAAGGGAAATGTATTGACTAATTTAAGTATTATTAAAACCAGTAGAAACCTCCATCTGTATAGAAGCTAAGATGAGACAAAATGATATTACATTTCCTAGATCATGACTGCTTTAATAAGATTGTTATGAATAAGAATAACCTACTCACACATAAGACATATGTTTCTCAGATTGTTTTAAAAGAGAATTATATTATTAAGTGATTAAGACTATAAACTACGAAACCTTTCGAAAATAAGAGACTTGAGTCTTTGAACTTAGGCAAACTTGGACGTTTGGAAAAGAATGTTGTTACTTGATATTAAAAAGGAAACTGTTTTGGTTTACTTAAAAAGATAGTCACTCTATTTTTGATACTACGGGTATCGTGTGACTTTGTGAAAGAAACAGATCTTTTTAAAGAATTAATGTACGTAGTACCTTGGGGTTAAAACCCGAACTTGTTGACATAAAATAGAAAGTACCTTGTGTGAATAACTTGACTATGTTTGGTTTGTGATAGCCTTGTAATACTTTCTTGATTGGTTTGATAAGTAACATGTTGTGATGCTACGTGTGTTCGTATCTTGTAACGTTTGTGTAAGAGGTTATTCTTATTGTGCTTATGTTGTTTAACGTTAAGCCGTTGTGCTAGTATTATATCACTCACCTCTTGACATGATATACCGGGGTTGTCGCCACGCGAGGTACACCTCGTGCGGTTTGTGTTACTATGATTCGAGAATACCTCACGCGGTCGGGGACCTATGCGAGCTACGAGTTCCGTGTTAGTGCGGTCTATGTGGCCATACGGTCTATGTGGCCATGCGGACTGCGAGTCCAGGATGATGCCGGGGAGTAGCTACCCTCGATGCGGAGAATACCTCATGCGGGCCTATGTGTGTGGCCTACGCGAGTGCGGAAGTTCCAGGATTAGACGCGCATTTGATATCGCGAGTGGCGGCCTTCGATCATGTGGCGGTCTAGAAAGACCTCGTGATACAGTTTATGGCTTTGTTGGTAATGTGGGTTTTAGTAGTCGGCTATGCCTTCGTACTTACCCCGTATGGTTTTATTATGACACAGGTGGGACCTGGTGTTCATGTGTATTCCTTGGTGCTTTTATATATCATGGACTGCCGACAGTGAGGAAGGAATTCCACGGGCATGATTGATATTGTGGGCATGAGACCCATGGTTATATTTGAGTGATGACTTTAAGGCGTGAGTCCCGACTTGACATGATCGCTACATATTGTGTATCGTAAATTGGTTATCATATATGTCTTTTGTTTTATATAGACTATTATGATTTCATTTACAGTATTTTTCAGTTTCACATACTTGGTACTGTTATCGACCTCGCCCGGGCTGCATTCATGCCGCAGGTAGAGGTACACCAGTCGTTGATCCTCGCTCTTAGGATCACAGTTCAGCGTTTTGGGAAGCTCCGCTTCTCCAGAGGCTTATCTTTGGTATAGTCCCCTGTCATTGTAGTTACTTACATTCAGGGGTATGGCGGGGCCCTGTCCCGTCGTTGTTATTATAAAACTCTTAGAGGTCCAGAAATCTTGTTGTGGCGAGTTGTAAAGGGATGTAACTGCTCGATTCAAGTTATATATATATATGCCGAAGGCAACTTTTCTCGATAAACTGTTTCTCACTTCATATTATTTCATGTCTTGTTTTATATTCCGATTACTCGATGTATGTCTACTTGGGTGCGGGTAAGGCACGATCCGCCCGGTTGGTCGTGACAATAGCTTGAGTGCAAGTATTATATGTTTACGTTGTCGTGACTCTCAGTTGGAGGGCCGGCTGTCTTGTTGTAAGTTTACTTGGACGTACCGACAGTGATGTGTGATTCCACGGGTATGCTTCCATTATGATTGATCCTTGGACATGCTTATACGATGTGGGATTCCGGCGTATGACCGAGGCGGGTTAGATTCCCGGTTGTTTATTACCCATGGCCACGCTTATACGATGAGGATTCCGGCACGCGACCATGCTATGACGATTATTACTCCACGGGCTAGCTCCCATGAAGACATGTACCGCGATGAGGATTAGGGGCATGTTATATTATTACTCCACGGGCTAGCTCTCATGAAGACTGCACCTACGATGAGGACGCCGAGGCGCGTTATGGCCATGCTTATACGATGAGGATTAGGGCACGCAACCACGTTATATATATATATATATATATTGTATATGTGTCGCGACGGTGAGGTAGGATGCCACGGACGCGTCACATGGTTATATGTTACACCTACGGCTGTCGGCAGTGATGTGGGATTCCACGGGCAGGAGATATATATATGTATTGTGTATGTGTACGCCGACAGTGAGGTAGGATGCCACGGGCGCGTCACATGGTTATATGTTACACTTATGACTGTCGGCAGTGATGGGGGATTCCACGGGCACACTTTGATATTTGTGTGATTTGATCGCGTCCCAGATTGGGCCGGGTAGTATATGCGCCCCTCCATAAAGGGCCATATTATGTTATGAAAGATAAGTAAGTTATATGGTAATGAACTTAATGATTTCTCCTAAGTATGTACGTAAGATTTGGCTATAACTCTTAATGGAATGGAAAAGATAATGATGTGCAATTAAGTTCATGAGTGGTAATGACACGGCAGGATCTGGTATGTACTTTTTATACTTGCCCCTGTCATTCTTTTGTACAGTTATGATCTGTTTACTGTACTTTATTTCCATTCCATATTCGCAATTTTGTTATCGACACCTCTTGAAGTGCGTTCATGTCCGCAGGTTTAGGCACACAGTTGTGGATCCGCGAGCTTAGGATCCTGATTCAACATTTTGAGATAGCTCCAATGTTCCGGAGTTGTCATGGCTATGTATATTTAGGGGTACGGCGGGGCCTTGTCCCGTCATAGTATTTGTTCAAATCTTAGAGGTCTGTATTCATCTGTGGGATGGACTGGCTAGAGTTGTTTTTACATTGTTAAACAGTGTAGACCCTTTCGGGTAATTTTTATGATTATGGCAGCCTTATCGGCTTGGCCTTAGTTTAAAAAAAAAAAGTGTGTTATTTATCTTCCGCAGTTTATTATGTTGTATGATTAGAAGGGTGCCCAGGTAGGGCACTAGTCGCGGCCCGGGGTCGGGTCGTGACACTTTTAAAACGAGTAAAGGATGCCAAAGTCTTCGTTACACCCCGTAAGTCCAGGACATGTTTAAGAGAATGTACGTAAGGAACACAAGACTTGAAATTGGTACGAAAGGAAGAATTGTTTTTCCGACGGAAAATCTTCCGAACGTCCGAAAGGAAAAATGTTCGTTGAGGAGAATTGGATTCTCAAAATGCATTAATTGAGGATTATGGAATGTATTATCATTATGGAATAACACAAACAACTTTACTTCAATCTTCCAAACAAAACCTAGAAAAGCAACTAGGTTTTCACCTTGCGACTAATACGAAAATGCTATTTTTCCGGGATCTTTCTATTGAGATACACTTACAATACCCTCATGAACCTTGGTTTAAAGTGTGGAGCTTAAATGACAATAAACAATTTTTTTTTTCTTTTCTTGGAGGTGAACCCGAGAGCAACTTGTGATGTTCATCCAATTTTCTTGAAAATTTGGCTAAGTGTAGAAGTGTCTTGCTACTAGTACTAATATATAGTAACATGGAGGGTCAAGATGTGTCACGACTCGAACCCGAGTGTCACGACCCATTCCGGGGCCCGTGACTGGTGCCTTACCGGGGCACCCAAGTAGTCATACATCAGAGTAATCAGCGGAAATCTAAAACAAGACATGAAACAGTTTATAAAATAAGACACAGTTTAAGTGAGAAAATAGCGCCTTTCGGCATATATATATACATGGTTTAGCAGTTACATCCGATACTGTACAACATGACTACAGACCTCTAAGGAAATATACAACTATGGCGGGACAGGGCCCCGCCATACCCTGACTGTACAAAACTATCTACAACAGGGAGATCATACCCAAAAGTAGAGCCTCCGGAAAGGATGGAGCTCCTGACACCAACGTAGAGATCCTAAGAATGTGGATCTAGCACCTGCTTGCCCTTACCTGCGGCATGAACGCAGCCCCCCGAAGGAGGTCAGTACAACAGGTACTAAGTATATGAAACTGTAAAATACTTAAATGAAAACATATCATTTTAAAATCAGTTTTGCAAGTATGTATGAAACAACCAAGGGGACCGCACATAGTGCCACATCATAAACAAGAGCAACAATAGGTAAATCATGTGCCTTTTATAGGCTGCGAATGATCAAGCAGGGCCAATTGCGTAGTATCACCATGCAAGCCTAATCTCGGACTCTCGTAGTCCGCATAGGCCACTCACATAGGCCCGCGTAGGTACATAACCCGCATCGAGGGTAGCTACTCCTGGCATCGCCCCGACTCGTAGTCCGCATGGCCACATAGACGCATGAGGTATAACCCCGCATCACTAACTGGAACTCGTAGCTCGCGATAGGTCCCCTGGACCCGCATGATGTATTCTCGAATCATGGTCCCAGACCGCCTGAGTCTACCCCGCATCGGAGGGCAGCTTAACCCCCGGTAATATGTCAAGAGGTGAGCGATAGTACACTAACATAACAACTTATCTTTAAACAACATAAGCATAACAAGAATACTCTCTTATACAAACGTTACAAGACACTAACACACATAGCATCATATCATGTCTACTTATCAAACCATCTTATTATTCTTTTCACAATTCAATATAAGTGCATTTATAACACATAGGCAAACTGTTTCTTTTATCATTCTTAAGTGCTTATACTTAACATCACATAAAGCAAGTATAACTCTTAAGCTTCGCTTTAAAACCAATTAGTTCTCTTACATTAAAATGATTCAAGATTCTTTTGAAATGCTTTCGATTCTTTATTATTCAGCTTAAGCGTGAGGCATTAGTAAGTGTTATTCAGGCTTAAGCCGTGAGGCATTGCCGTAAGTATTATTCAGGCTTAAGTCAAAGACATTGCCGTAGTTATTATTCAGTTAACACATGTACGTCTACCGTACTACATATATATTGTAAAATATCATGCTTTAGGAAGAATCACATACCTTCTCAGCGAAAAGCACCTGCCAAGTTGAATATATCGCGCGCAGAGAATCAGCCTATAATAGTCAGACACGTCTATCAATGTTCAGACTACTTTGTAAACAGTTCTAAACAGAGGGTTCTATATCCTACGGAAAATTGGCGCACTTCCTACGGTGAGCTACTCAAGTCTGTGAAAACAATCCTATGTAAATGCTTGATTAATCTTCTTTTAAACCCTTCTCTGTGATAACAGTTCAATTCTATTCTGCAATATTCTTCTAAGTATCTAATACTTATTCTTATACTACTACGATAAGTATTCTCTAATTCAAAAGAGGTTAGGATTAGTTACCTCGGTAAGCCCAATAATATCCTAGATAAAGTCGCTTTGAGCAAGGTTTTGCTCTAAGTTGTATGCTCGAAACCTTAGAAGTTCTTCACAACTTCTACTAAGTACTAAGGGATTTGGGCTAGGGTATTTTGGGCATTATAACAATACAAGAAGGCAACTTTTCTACCAGGGAGGGGGTAGATTTGGCTAGGCTAGTGTAACGACTGCCCGGTTAGGCATCGGTGCCTTACCCCGGGAACCATAGCGATACATACATCAGAGAAAAAACAGCGGAACATAAAACATGAGTCATTATACAAGAGATATAATAAATAAACAAAGCAACCAAAGCGGTTGCCTTCAAAGTATATACATAAAACCTGAGCAGTTTAATCCTTTTACAACCCGCCACAACAGACTACGGACCTCTAAGATATCTGATGACTATGGCGGACAGGGCCCGCCACACCACGAATGTACAAGAACCTACAACTCGAGGAACACCTACCAAAGATAAGCCTCGAGAAACGGAGCTTCAAATGCTACTAATGTGATCCCATGAGCGAGGATCCACGACCGATGTACCTCTACTGCGGCGTGAACGCAGCCCAAGGAGGTCGACAACAGTACCAAGTATGTGGCTGCATAATATCAGTAAATGAAATCATACTAGTCTATATAAAGCGTGAGACATGTATGATAACCAAACTACGATTCACAACATAAAACGATCATCACTCCAATATAACTATGGGTCTCACGCCCACAACATCAATCGAGTTCGCATTATGGCGCGATGCCCCGAATCGCGCCGGTGTAGACATGTCCACGATGCAACAATAATACCAATGTCCCGGCCACATGCCCGAGTTCGCATCGGTGTAGACATGTCCATGTGACCTCAACAACAAGACAATCCAAATGGAAGCATAATCGTGCGCCACGCGTCGTGTCGGTATGTCCAAGGAAACAATAAGACAACTTTCCAAATGGACGCATACCCGTGCGCTACGCGTCGTGTCGATATGTCAAAAGAAATCACTGGCGATAATCGAAATGGAAACATACGATGCGCTCGCGTCGGTCGATATATCCAAAGCGATTAACCAAGACCTTAACCAAAATGGAAGCATACCCGCGCTACGCGTCGTGTCGGTATGTCCAAAGTGATTAACAACAATAATACTATCAGCGAGAACGTGCGTGGAATTTCTCCGTCACCGCTGACGCGTCCAAGTAAGTTCTCAACAAGTCAACCGACCTCCATCGAGAGCGGTAACACGTAAATACAACGCTTTGCACAACAAAGGTTATCACAATAAGCATAGCCAAGCTTCAACAACAAGCATAGGCGAGTTTCACAACAACACAAAGTACTTTCATTTTATACCAAAGTCGGGTTTTAACCCCAAAGTACTACATCGTAAGTTCTTTTAAAAGAGATCCATTTCTTTTATAAAAGTCACCCGATACCGTAGTATTAGAATGACCAACCCACCTTCCTTTTCAAAACCAAGTAACAACATTCTTTTCCTAAGTTCGGTTGCCTAGTTTGATTACTCGAAGCTTCATTTTCAAATGGTTTCATAGTTCCCAAACTTAATCACTTGATTCCTTTTAGAACAATTAAGTAACATATGTCATATATGTGAGTAGTTTATTCTTGTTTATAACGATCTTATTCTGACCATGATCTAGAAAATGTAATATCATTTTGTCTTATCTTAGCTTACATGCGGATGGAGGTTTCTACCGGTTTTAATACAACGTCATTATTCAATACATTTTCCTTTTATTAGCTGCGGTGGTGCTGTCGATACGTTACGATTCCCAAATCGGTAAAACATTATCCCTTTAAAAACCAAGTACTCATTACTCACGGATGAGGTTTCACACAAACATCCACATTAAAACAAATAAGTTAAGTCTCTTATCTTATAAGATCAAGTCTCTTAACTTCAACATGATAAACCATTTTCACTTACATAAGGTCGTTATAACTAACTTCCCATAAAGCTATTATAACACCCTATGTTTTAAACCAACCAAATCACTTAGCACGTATGCGTCTACCGCACTACATAGTTCACAACAATCATGCTAGAAAAGATAGGAAGAGGTTCACATACCTCGCGACGATTTATCGACAATAAGCAAAATGCTCCAAGTACTACAACGCTAGCCCTTTCCACTCCCCTAGAATACGCTATTCTTAGTACTTTCACTATAAAGGTCACAAACGTCTATTAACCCCAAAACACAAGTTTCTATCTTTCTATAGAAAATTCGGCGACCTCCCCCCATGGCAGCGTAAATCTCCTCTCTATCGAGGCCGCCACCAAGCCAACTGGGGTATACGTCTAACAGGACGTGTACAATTCTCGATGTCTTACACAAGTCTCTGCAATACTGATCCTATGTAAATACTGATTCGATTCGATTCTTTATTCTTCAGGCTTAAGTCAAAAGACATTGCGAATACTAAGTAGTTCCATATATAGCATACTTGACCAAACATGTAATTTCTAATTACAATAGAGGACAGATAATTACCTCGATAAGCCCAAAATTATCAGAGTTTAATGTCGCTCCGAGCAAGGTTTAGCTCGCTCTGTGCGGTCCAAACCACTCCAAACAACCCTTAGAAGTTCTAACCAACTTCTACTCACATACTCAACCAACTATGAAGATTTCCTTAGGGTTTGGTTTGAGACTAAAAGGACAAAGGTAGAATTTAGGACTCTACGTAAAGAGGTATCTTTGGAATACTACAAGGTACAAGGCTAAGGTATTTTGGGCATTATAACAATACTAGGGAGTATTTCTATACCACAACAAGGGTATTATACTGAAAACAACTAGGCTAGGGGTACCCACTGGCTAGACCTCATGAGGAGGAGACCTCACGCCAAAGGCCACTTTCGAGGGAGAGGAGCTCTTGGGCGAGAGTCAACAAGAGGAGGAGGATTCAAGACTTGGAAACATTTGTGGATGAATGAAGTCTTCACAAAGGGGTATTTATAGCAAACCCAAATGCCAACGATGGCGAAGATCAAGCCATGTGCAAGGCAAGTGTAAGGCCTTGATCAAGCCAAGTGCACCCTAACCCCTACTCCACAAAACATGGCACAAGACAAGCCACAAAACAAGGCCAAAACAAGGCACAAAACAAGGAACCAATAGGGCAAAAGCGTGAGCCACAAAGACAATCGATTCGTGAACCAATCGTCCACTGACGCCTAAGCTTCGATGTGAGGGTGACACATGTCACCCTCCGTTGGTCCAAAATGTTCGTCTCTCGGAAAAATCCGCAAAAATTAAAAAGGACATAGCGGAATTTTCCCTACGAAAGCATGGAAACGTTCGTCGAAAGCGACTACAGTCGGCACGTGCTAAACGTAACCGGCCAGAAGCCACTGGCGGGGTGACACGTGTCACCCTCTGTTGGCCCTCAAAAACGTCTTCGAAAAAATATCCACAATGGCCAAAATCTCGAAAACAAAGTGGGCCCACAAGCAGTAAATTTCTCCGTGGGCCCACGTGACCATTTACGAAAATAAAATTCCATAATTCTAATATAATCTATGAAGTCCAAATACCAAATCGGAATCCAATTCCCATTAACGAACCTTTTTCTTCACAAACGACTAGGAAACTTTTCAGTCGAAAACTCAGCATCTTTCTTTCTTTTCAAAATTTTTGCGTGCGCACGCGCACGCCCTCACATACATACCGCAACTACTGGGTATAACATTCTCCTCCTTAGAAACATTCGTCCGAATGTTCCTTCTCAAGACGGATATCGATGAAGTTCCTCTAACAGTTGTCAACGCCTTGGCAGCCACGAAATAACATGGCGTTCTTCTTCCTTCCTTACTCGTCGTGCCCCTTCTCGAACACTTGAACTCTCGGTCGCACCATACTTCAGTCATTACTTCCGTTCGAAAATCTGAGTCACTACCTCGAACTTGGTCATCTTACTAACCTCAAACTTCGCCCAAGGCCATTCCGGCCTTTACGAACGGCTACGGTCGAACGCGTCCACGAACTCATACGATGATCATACAAACTTGGGCCTAGCATCCTCGTGACCCTACCACCTGGAGGGACCACCCAGGCCACCCCAAACGGGTTACGGGTTGACCCAAACGGTCCTCAACCCGACCCACCGCCAAACTCTTGTTCTCGATCCTAACAATCTTACTAATTCACATCATGAAAGCTACCACTTCCATCTCACACTACCACGGACTTATCACACAAATAAATCCCACGTACTACTACTCTGATAAGTGGTCAAAATAAATCTTT